>JXCR01144824.1:62418-73521 GCA_002079205.1 Phalaenopsis hybrid cultivar | reverse complement strand
GAAAAGGACTAATGAAGTTTGAGAAAAAAATATTATATCAGGACTCCATACGTAGAGTTATGTGCAAAGTCCAATGAAATCACGTCACACATAGAGAAAAAAATCGGCCCGGTAACACCGAAGAATATTCTCCCGTATTATTCAGGTGTTATTGTATGTTATTCAAGTATTATTGATGTGTTATTGTGTTATTATAACACAATGAATATTCTCAGAACACAATAACACATGAATAACATACAATAAAACCTGAATAACACGGAGGAATATTCTCCTGTGTTATCGGACCGATTTTTTTTTCCCACNCTATCTTGTTTCCGCTTATCGATTTCAAAATTAATTTTGTAAATCGAATATGGTATTTATAATATTTTACATGTCATACTCTTTTTTATACATCTGCTCCTTGATTAATAAGCTGGTGCCAACTCAAAATTTGTTTAAATAATATTTTATTAATATATTCACAAAGTGGGCCCCACACCTATCAAGCTCAAGCATAATCCGAAGATATATATTTGCTCGAAAAGTTACATAATCCTTATCAATTTCTCTGTTAAATAAAAATTTGAATTACTTTAATTAGCCTCTATGTGGGGAAAATAACATTTTTTTCAAAGCTATTATATGTATTATAAATATTTATTTAAAAAAAAAATTCAAGAAAAAACTTATACAATCTCATTTTAGCATATATGGTTCTAAAAATCAATGTCCTACTAAAAAAGTACCATATGAAAAAACGCTTTATGATGCTATTCCAGCCTTAGGCCCTTTGGTCAATCATTGCATGCATACGAATGATTAAAGTCCATTAATCACTTTATGATGCTTGCTTTTGTATGACATTTTTTTGCCATTAATGCCTAAATTTTGTTTGATTAGTCACTCTTTCTATACGGAGTATGACAACACATATCATCTATAATTATTTTTTAGCTAACCACTAACGATGTTTGATATTTTTCAACTACAACATATAACTTTTTGACAATTGTCCTTCAAATATGCAAAATGACATACAATCATCATTCGTCTCATGACATTTGAGGCCCCAGACCTATCAACACCCATTAGTCATCTTCTGGTTTGTAAATGTATGGAGTCTAACATATGCCCCCTTTATTCCTCCCTATTGCACGGAGAATGATAAGCACTTCACAATTGATCATCATATGACATCTGCTAATGTTTGATGTCTAATAGCTGCCCACATGATCATACTAATGTTTGATAGCCTTAAGCTATTAATGCTTGATGACTTCTTCTTAGTTGTTAGATTGTTTATTGACAAGAAGAATAACAAAGCAGACCATCGACCATCATTCAATATTTGATGTTCCTGATTGATCATTGTCTAATGCCTACCNTATATATATATATATATATATATATATATATATATAAATAATACAATATCAAAATAGGTGCAATATTTAATTACTTAAATTTGATGTTTATTTATGTAATATTTTAGTGTTACTTAAATTAAGAGAAAATTGTTGATTGCTACCAATAATAAATTAATCATTATGCACTTTGATAATATGGAGATCAAGCATTGTAAACTATATATTTTTTTTAATAATCATATATTTCATCTTCTTATATATACAAGTTCCAACATTAAATTTTTTAATGTTAATGTTTATTCATCGGTCATCTTATCTATGCATAAAAGTACAATTTACTTTTAAGAAATTAAATTAGTGATATTTTTGATGTGGTATGAAAGATCTGAACCTTACAAAAATTTAAAAAAGATGTTCGGGAAATTTGTAAATACATAAGAATTGGGTGATGTGTATGTAAATGACTCAAAAGTAAACACACAAAATTTCTTATGTGAAAACAATGCATGGTGTAATTTAATTGAAATAATATTAGAAGTAAAAACATTTTATTGTTTATTAGAATAGTTTCATTTGATTTACTTTTTTAGGTCAAATTGCTTATTCAATCAACTAGTAAATGTGAAACGATTCTTAGGGCCCGTTTAGGGAGGCGGCACCGCACCGCAGTTTTGTTTGTTTGGGTAAATTGTGTTTGACCAGCTTTTCAAAAAGCTCACGCTGAGATCTGTGTTTTCCTATTGATCCCGGCTATATGCGATGGCTGTGGTTTGACTTTTTTAAGAAATAAAAAAATTGTAACGGTCACAACAGCTTTTTAAACATCAAATTATTTTTCAGCAGCTTCACATTTGCTAATTTGGTCTTACGAAAAATATGGGGCTTTAAATTAATTTTGACTTTAATTTGAGTTTAAATTAATTTGTTTTTTCTTATAAGCATGAAGAGGATATTATTTTAACTAGTGAACATGATCAATGATAATTATGTGAAGGNAGTCAGCTTTGGTTTCAGCTCTTATTTTTTTGAATGATTCCCTTATTTTATTTAACCAGGTTTTTTTTTTTTTAAGTGGCGCACTTACAAATATAGCACCCAAAACATTGCGATTTACAAATCAAGCACCATTTTTCATCCGACTTTCAATTTCTCACTCAACTACTAAAATTCAAGATAAAATCTCAAATCATATTTTTTGTTTTTATAAAATTCTAAATGATTTGATCTAGTCATGCATAAATATATGATTTTGGCAGTTCAAAAGTATCATTTGAGTGCTAGATTTCGTAATTAGCAATGTTTTGAGTGTTATGTATGTAATTATCCTTTTTTTTAATGATTCAATTCTTTTTTCTATTTTTTTTTATTTAAGGGATAATTACATTTATGTAGGTTGATTCGAGTAAAATTAATATTATTATATTTAAATTTGTTTATAGAATGTTATCGGTGTGCTATTCGGAACGAATTTTGATGCATTTTTAATGAAAGATTTTTTGAATTCAAATTGAGGATAGCTTGAGCCCCGATTTCAACAAGTTTATATTCAAGTCGACCGTCTCAAAAAAATGAACCCAGTGAAGTTAAAATTGGTTCAATTCAAGTCTAATCAAGCCCAGATAAAGTCGTTGAAACACATTGAGAGGTTTTATAACATCAATTGAATAGTTAAACGAGCTCTAAATTTGATATATTTAAAGGTAGTGTATCGACGAGAGGAATCCAACGAGCTAAATATAACTAAATTATGAGGTTATTAATACATCCAAATTCTTAAAAAAATCACCCACGATCCACGAGGATCAACATGAATTGTGGATCGGGCGGTTAGGGAAGTTACACACTAAGATCAAAAATCCCCAACATAAAAAGCTTCAAACAAACCCCCCCTCTTCATATGTGATGGGAGGAAAAGAAAAGAAGAAGAAACGAAATTTAAGAGCATGATCTGGAGAATTCCAGATGAATAACTTCCGACCTCCGTAGTTGTCAGCCACCTTTGACCATCTCTAGTCGGCCACCTTGGACCGCTGCCCGTCGTCATCACATGTCATCATTGATCATTAGTCATCGGCTATCATTGCTTGCAACATTTGTAGCTAGACAACGACATTTATGACCACTAACTACTATAATAACTTCCAACTAAATCATGTGGTCAATTACTGCTTTTATAGCCATCGACTACAACCCTTATGGCCAAATACTATTGTTACACCTTTTAACTATGGTCTCTATTGCCAATTACAATTATTGTAGCCTTTTACTATAACTTTAATGACCAACTGTTACCTTTATAGTAACAAACTATGGTCTTTGTGGTCAAATATTAATATTGTAGCCACCAAATACAATGTGTATCAGGACTATTGCTTCTGTAGAAATCATCTACGACCTTTGTGACCAACTACTACTATTATAACAAAAACCACACTTGTTGTAGCTCAACGATGGTTGTAACTAAACTACTATTGTATATCTTTGATTATCAACTTTATTATTTTCTCTTATCTAATTGATGAGGAGAGTAAACCTATGTATTTACAATTACATGGTGTATTATCTTAATTGGGCTATATTCCGTGATATTTCACTTTCTAGGATTTATTCACGTAAAAAATCTTGGTATCTCTTATCACTACTCTTTTATCTATGTGTGTATTGGATCTTCGTACAACGCTAACACATTAAAATATCAATCGATTGCCGCAAAATTTTCAACATGCAAAAATTACTATTTACAAAATTATCGTTAAGTCATTTATTTTGAAGGGGAATTTACACATATACCTCATCTCCTACTTATTTAAAGCCTAAAACTTTCATATTTATACACATAACACTTAGATCTTTAATATCAAATAAAAAAAATATATAGTCAGTTTTACTTACTTTTTTAAGAGTGAAATACACATTTTTATGCATAATTTGCGACACCAAACTATTATAAACATAAATATAGAAGTTTAGGCATTAGATATGTAAATACATGAAAAATTGTGTGGTATGTATATCATGTCCATGTATTCATGCATGTCATGATCAAAATAATTGCGAAGTTGATAAAAATGAAAAATAGGGTTTATTATAAAATTTAAATGATATTTAAAAAAAAAAGTTGCGAAGTTGATATTTTTGATGTGGTATGAAAGATCTGAACCTTACAAAAATTAAAAAAAATGTTTGGGAAATTTGTAAATACATAAGAATTGGGTGATGTGTATGTAAATGGCTCAAAAGTAAACACACAATTTCTTTTGTGAAAACAATGCATGGTGTAATTTAATTTAAATAATATTAGAAGTAAAAACTATTTATTGTTTATTAGAATAGTTTCATTTGATTTACTTTTTAAGGTCAAATTGCTTATTCAATCAAGTAGTAAATGTCAAACAATTCTTAGAGCTCGTTTAGGAAGGCGGTACTGCACCGCAGTTTTGTTTGTTTCGGTAAACTGTGTTTGGCCAGCTTTTCAAAAAGCTGCTGCTGCTGAGATCTATGTTTTTCTATTGGTCCCGACTATATGCGATTGCTGAGGTTTGACTTTTTTAAAAAATAAAAAAAATTGTAATGGTCACAGCAGCTTTTTAAACATCAAATTATTTTTCAGCAGCTTCACATTTGTTTTTTAATAAGCTACAACTACGTCAAATAGATTGTTAATTTGGTCTTACGAAAAATATAGGGCTTTTAATTAATTTCGACTTTAATTCGAGTTTATATTAATTTTTTTCTTATAAACATGAAGGGGATATTATTTTAACTAGTGAACATGATCAATGATAATTATGTGAAAAATTCAAATTAAATATTTTGCAATTAATAAGATTATCCCCACTAAATAAATATTTAAGAAACTTAATTTGTGTTAGGACAAATTAATTGGGAAATTAGGGTGAACAATCTCATGAATGTTGTTTGTTCAACAAACAATTATTTTGATGTTCCAAATTGATGATATTTAAATGAAAAAATATATATTTATTTGATGTCCAAATAATTCATGCACTAATGGCCAAACAAAAGTTACTTGAATAGTTGTAGCCGGCTCTGTCTTGATTGGTTAAAGACAAAATCATTGAATTTTAATCATTATAGTTTTATACTTGTATGATATGTCATGGAAAAGTTCTTCTAACATAAAATAAATTGTTTTGCACTTTTTAAATAAAAAAAATTATTAAAAAACTTACAATTAAATTGATTGTCTTACCAAAATGAATATAACAACACCAAAAATAATTTCATGTGTGTCCAAATAAGCCTAGTTAAGTGTTCAAAGTATGATTGAAAAAAGTTAAAATGTTAATTAAAGGAACAAATACATTTACAATCTTATATTCTTGTACTCACATTAAATGTTTTAATAATAGAAATATAACATATTTAAGATCATTCAATTTCGAGGTCATTGACGATTATATATTAAATGAATTGCATATAATCAAAAGAACATACAATGGTTGTCTGATACATTTGAAATCAAATAAAGATATTGGGGATCTGAAAAATTTTAGACCTGCTAATGAACAACATCGGCAATTTTCACTTGTAATTGCTAGAAGCAGCCTAAAGTCACTTTGCAGACATTGCCTGTTCATCATTGGTTGAATATCAATGTACGATTGACATCCACTATCATTTTATAGTATTCTTCACTCCTTGCTGCATAATGATCAATAGAGACTTTAGTGTTCGATTTCTTATTTTATGAACCAAGTTTGAAAATTTTCTTAAAGATGAAGCTTAAATGAATCAATTTTGATCAAGTCTTACTTGTCAGTTATTGTTCATAAGCAAACTCGTTAAGTTGTTGTTCTACAACTAATTTTTTAAATATTCTATACTTATATGATATGTGCTTTAAACAAAATTTTATTAACTAGAACTTATTTAATAATATCATAATATAATTCAATACTAATAGGCACATGAATTTGATGCTGTCTTTTTATTTTTATTTAATGAACTAATTTGTTAGTACTAATTTATATTATTTGATTGTAAGTAGCTTATTTATGACTTACATATTATTTCATTTATTTGATATAAACAAGTCTGTTGCTAATTTAAATTAAATTAAATTTCTTATTTAATCTGATTCGAAAAATCATTTATTAATAATATTATATAAAAAAGCAACTACCATTAAAAATTTTAACAAATTTATTAGTTTAATATGAAGAATTAAGCGCTTAATCAAAATTTTAATTTTGAGTATCAACAAATATACATAAATAAATGAATATNTATATATATATATATAACCAATCGATTCCATTGAAGAATTTTTGTATGAATGGATAAGGATTAATGAAGTTTGAGAAAAAAATATTACATCAGGACTCCTCACGTAGAGTTACGTGCAGAATTCAATGAAATCACGTCACACATAAAGAGAAAAAAAATCGGCCCGGTAACAACGAGGAATATTCCCCCGTATTATTCAGGTGTTATTGTGTGTTATTCAAGTATTATTGATGTGTTATTGTGTTATTATAACACCAGGAATATTCTTAGAACACAATAACACATGAATAACATACAATAACATCTGAATAACACGGGAGGAATATTCTCCTGTATTACCGGACCAATTTTTTTTCTCACCTGGCGTGATTTCATTGGTCTCTGCACGTAACTCTACATGATGTAATATTTTTTTGAAGTTTGGATCGACCACACATATTTTTATTTTATTTACTAAAAGTTATTTTTTGCATAAATCAACCCTCTTCATTATCTAATATTTGAAATCTACCGTAAGCTTATTTTAATTTAACGGTGTATATTATTTGGTCGAAATTGAAAATTCAAAAATATGGTTCGGCTTTTAGTTTCTAAACCTTTAATTTTTCCTTTTTGGTTATTGATTTAATTTTCATTTTCATATAATCGGATAAATTAAAATGCCAAAATTTAATTAATATTTAATCTTCTTATAAGAATTAAGTGGCATTTACGTAAATCTTCCTATATTTTAATTTCATGTCCAACAATAAAAAATTAACGTATATCCAATATTTGATTAAAATAAATAAAAATTCATAAAATTACTAAATTGCTTAAATTATATAAGAAAAATATATTAAAATTTATTATTTATAAAGAGAAATTGCATTATACATGCGCTTATTATGCGCAATCATGGATTTTGAGGAGGTCTAACTGTCTAGAAAAAAAGAAGTGCAACAAATGAGGGTCTACGAGTAGGAGATCAAGTGGCTAACATATCCAATTGGATGCAACAATCTGTTCCTAAGACGAAGGCTAACCGAGCTAGCAGAATGACAAAAAGAATGATATAAATCTGAACCAATCTGACTAGAGCAAGAGAGATAAGCACCTGAGCAAACTACCACAGGAAAGCCGAGCAGATACATCGACCTGCCTCTCGGCAAATCCAACCCAAAGAAAGTATCCAGTTTCTCGCTATCACTAGCCATCCCACGGATGGCCCCGAGGTTCCTCGCAAGGGACCAAGAATTAACAATACAATTTAATCTCACAATCTTCCCAAAGGACTCCCTCGCCAATGATCGAGCTATTTATCAGGTTACAGTGATTCATCCCCTGCCCGATAGCCTAGACTTGTTCTATCGATATTAGCTCTTCATTTGGGGATCGAGGTTGATAACCAAACTAGATCAACCGAATGGCCAAGTCTAGCTAACCAAGTCGGTCTTGGCAACTTGAAGCTAATTAAGTTCAGCTAACCAACTACTCCAACTCAACTTAGCCGACTGAACTGGCCTTACCCAACAAAAGTCTCACCAGCCCAACCGACAGAGTCATAGAGCAGTCGAGCAATGGACTCATAAATTTCAAATATTTGTAATACCTTATATAGCTCCCATTAATGCAATGACAGAAATATAATATCACATATTGTAACATCTTCCCTATAAATAGAAAGATGATTTTATGAGAAAAAACTAATAGACAAGACGTTTTACTATTCGTTACTGTTTGCACCTCTCTCTGTTTATTCGTCTCATTTCTCGTGCTCTAATTCTTGTGATGTGATTCACTAACAAATCAAGATTCAACATGCATATTATAGGCGAATAACTGCCCACCCCAATCATAACCTGCTTGTGCTCCTGCACGAATCCAATCTACCAATGAGAAATGACACCCTAACTACCACCTCAAAGATGAGAAGGAAAAAATTGATATTCATTTATTTAATCAATCAAGCACATAATCAATGGAATTTATGTAACTCATTCAAATTAAAATTGTTCTAAAAGTTAAATAATTGCATCCATATTAAATAACAATTTTAGGAACTAAATTTCCATTCGGCTAAAGTTTTAAAACATGGATGTTGCCCGTTCAAGAAACATTTACACATATTGTTATGGTATAATTCTGTCGCATTGACAACCGGCATGGAATAATGTTGCGAATTGATGATATTTTATTGACAAAAAAAAAATATTTATTTCATGACAAAACTATTGACGCACTAGAGTCCAATCAAGATAAAATTGAATAATTTAGCTTGTCTTATTGGCTTTGATTGGCTCGAGACAAATGATTAAATTTGCAACATTTGGTGAACAAACCAAACTTTTAAATAGTAGAGAATTGTCCTATTGAATTTATTCAATAATATTATTTATGCACACATTCCATGACTTTTGTGGATTAAGAAGTATCATCATCAACATTATTATTATTACTGATGCTTGTTAGAAGATTCGTGACAGTAGAGTAATGATGATTTATCGTCTTAGTGTTACATGAAAAAACAACACACACTCAGATGATTAAAGAGAATAAAGTATGAGGAGATGCCTTGAATTTATACGTGAAAAACCCTTAAATGGGGAAATAACATGAGGTCTGACCCAGTTGAAAGAATCCACTATGAATGGTGATGACATATGTCCAATATGGAATCACAAAGTTTTATATTTGTAATTTGACTGTAGTTTTTTTATGACAGTAGGCTACAAGGGTCATAGTCATTTTCCGTGAAGGAAATAGTCTGTTGTGAGTGTTGTAAACGATGATCGTAGCGTCAGCTTGTTGTAGAAGTCGTAGTTGATAAACATGACAGTGGTTGGCTAGGTGGGCCGTAGATGATTGCTTCAGGAGTGTCGATTTGCCATAAAAGGTCGTAGTAGGGAGCTGCGGGAGCTATGGATCACATAGGTCATATAGGCCATAATGGCGAACCGCGATGATGTCCGTGAGCTGCAGGGGCTACTAATTATGTGCTTTAGCACATAAAAGCCAATGTTTAAGAATTTGTCATTCTCCTTTTGTTTTTTACAAAATAAAGATGTGAAAATAACAAACAATTATATACAAAAGAAAATTTAATTACATAAATATGAAATCCATGCAATGTGATTATGTGATAAATATTATGAAAAATACATTCTGAGCATATTAAATATGAAAAAACATATTTTACTTATCTCTCATAAAAATAAAACTAAGTGCATAACTTGATGTTATAAATTATCACATGATTGCTTCTCCCCTCCTTCCCCTTTTCCCTAACCCTAACCATTCCTCTCCATCTCTCCATTACAAAAATGTATGCTTTAACTGTGCTCACATCTTCCTCATGGATTTCTTCACTTTCCTCCTCACAGAAGGCAGTAAAAGTAGAAGCTCTCCTTCAGAACTCATGCATTAATTCTTCTATTTCTTAAAGAAAATTATGAATCTCAAGTTATTAATGCAGAAAGTATAGAACTACATGCTAATATTTCTTTAAAATATGAGCAGGAGAAGCAGCTGGGGAAGAAGGAGGAGGAGGAAGATGAGGAGCACAGGAGGCCACAGGGAACTGTACATTTTCTAACCACTCCTTTCCTCTCTGCAATCCTCACCTTATCCAATCCTCTCGTCCCTGTTCCAGGTTAGGTTTTTATTATTTATTTATTTTTTGCACCATACAATGGAACCCTTGAAAAGGACCAAAGAATTATCAATAAATAATAACTTAAGAGAATTGTTTAATCATTTATTCATAAAATTATCCCTATTTATACATAAAGGGGCACAATATCTTAAATTACATGTATGCTCATGTTTTAGTCGGGGCTATATATGATATTATATGTATTTTACATATTTAAGCATAAGGCATGGTTGCTCAATGGCTCGACTGGCTGGATTGGCGAGCACTTAGCAGGTGTTACCGTCGACTAAGCGAGAGGCGTCGATCGATCTGATTCAATAAAACTTTTGGTCAGCTAGATTTGATGTTGTCGATTCGGTGGAATTGTACTGACAAATGGTAGGCGACATCGGTCAACTAGTTGTGTCAATTAATTAGTTGAGTCTGGCTGCATACCCTTGGTCACTGTCAATGAGCTCTCGTCGGCAGGGCGGAGCTAGGCTATCAGGCAGAGGGTGAATCACAATAATCCGATAAGTAGTCCCCCTCGGACAAATAGGTCTTGAGGGAAAAGTGAGACTTTTCTCACTAATTCTAGTTGATGTTCGAGGAGGCTGCTAGATATCACCGAGGGAATTGTAAGACCAGAGCATTTAGTTTTTTCCCTTGGATTGGGTTCATTGTAGGGAATGACTTAGATTCCCCCGTGTTTCGCTTTCAGTTGAATTGTTCAGGTTAGAGCCTCTTGGTTGCCTTCATTAATTTTGGTTTTGCGTCCAGACACTGGAGCTTTTGAGTCTCCTATCGGTGGGTCCTACTTTTACATGCCTTGTCCTATCTACACCGTCAAATCTCCTCGAGTTCCATATATATATATATATATATATA
>JXCR01144824.1:35497-61083 GCA_002079205.1 Phalaenopsis hybrid cultivar | reverse complement strand
TAAGTTGGCAAATGGTGTTCAGTATTACCATGAAAATAGCATTTTAAATTGACCTTATACATAAAGTAAGCATTATGTTGATGTTTAATTTGATAAATGTAAAGTATTAGCAGTCATTATTCTAAAAATTTTAAATTAAAAAAAAGAGAAAAAGGACTTTAAATTAGTTCAAATGAGACTACTTTCTAGTACACCGCATTAACAATCATATTTTTTAATACGACAAGATTGAACAAAATATTAAATAAATACATTTATGGTACAATACATCAATTTTACTTCTTACTAAATGACCCTTGGATTATTTTAATTTATATCATCTTCTCATTGGGGTGTGCAAAGATGTCCATAATTGTTACGTGCCAAGAAATTCGCGACGACAAAGTTTTTATTTAACGTCTTAGCGTTGCACCAAGGTCCAACAAGCACACATATGAAAAGAGGAAACACCAAAATTATTTAAATGGAATAAACCCGAAAAGGGAAAAACCACGGGTCTAATCTAGTCAAAGTCATCCACGATAAGTGTGTAAGAACAGAGGCGCCGCCTTCTACGAAGGTTACAAGCAGGGGTTGTCGACGAGAGGTGACGGCTAGTGGTCGTCGATGGTGACTAACAGACGGTGGTCGAAAACTACAGTGGTCGGTGGATATTGTCAGGTTTTCTCTCCATAACACGCTTTGAAATTCCTCTTATTCTTCTTTCTTTCGAGTAAAGAGAGAAGATCATTTTTATAGCCTATTAAGGAGGGATATTTTTATTTTGTGGTGTATAATTTCCCTAACCACCTGATCGAACAATTTGGGTTGATCATATGTGATTTTTCAAAGATTTAGTTGCATTAATGACATCATACATGAGTGATTTAGACTTGTTGGATTCCCATCGCCGACACACTACAAATATATCAAATTTGGAATTCATTTAATCATTAAATTGACAATCGAAACCTATAAACATGCTTTGATAGCTTGATATGACTCAGATTGAACTAATTTAAATATCATTAAGTTCCTCATGTCGAGAGAGTTAGTTTGACTATAAACTCATTGAAATCAATGCTCGACTAATCTTGAATCTGAATTTAGAGGATCATTCATTGAGCATGCATTGAGATTCATGCTCGCTAAAAATTATTGATGACACATCACTAATATATTTTTAAATGTTGACATAGAACAAGCTCTAGGGATATAAATGTAAAATACGCCTCATGGGAAAAAAATATCTATGTATTAAAAAATAAAGTTGACCTGCTGAGATGTTCATATTAGAGTTGTTATTTCCAAATGCTACGTGCTAATACATTGTTAGATAAGTTATGGAAAACGATTGAATTTTATATTTGAAATAATTGCTTGTTTGCCACTGAAAGAATTATAATGAAATTTTACATTTAAACCCTTCATTTTTTTAAAATGGCAAGGNGAAATAATTGCTTGTTTGCCACTGAAAGAATTATAATGAAATTTTACATTTAAACCCTTCATTTTTTTAAAAAATGGAAAGAGTATGTTTCAATTACGTGGAATTTGGAGCAGAAATATTATAAATAAATTTCGTATTAAAATCATCATCATGAATTTTCATAGTAAAAATTTGGGTATCAAAATACACACTAGGATTTACATATATTTGTAAATAGAGAAAATTAAATGTTAAATATGCAGAGTTTATATTTAGGGTTTATGAGCATCAAAATATGCATCTATATGTACATATATACACATACAATCTAATACTTAAATATTTATATTTACATACATACCACTCAAATCTTTAGCATCACATTAAAAGTATCATCATCGCTATCTTCTAAGTGAAATACACATTTTGATGCGTAGATTTATANATATTTGTAAATAAAGAAAATTAAATGTTAAATATGCAGGGTTTATATTTAGGGTTTATGAGCATCAAAATATGCATCTATATGTAATTCATGTATTTGCAAAAGATTACCATCTTGCCTTAGAATCTTGGAGTTAAAAAAAATGAATTTATTTTTGAGTTTTCATATAAACACCTTGGGGCTTGTACATACATGCATATAAGTCAATTCTTATGTATTTACCAATCTAACACCTAAATATTTATATTTACATACATACCATTCAAATCTTTAGCATCACATTAAAAGTATCACCATCGCTATCTTCTGAAAAGTGAAATGCACATTTTGATGCAAAGATTTATGACACCGAGATCTTAAAAATGTAAATATTAAACATTGGGTGTTAGATATGTAAATACAAAAGAATTGTTTCATGTAAATTTCCCCAAAAACTTAAAAAAAGATTTTTTTTTTCTTTATTATTCCAAAAATTCTTATTATTTGGCCCTGCNAAGAAATGTTGAGAAGTTTTGAAGTGAATCATACGCAACTTGAAAGATGCAATAAATCACTCAATATAATTTATAAAATGATCTAAAATTATAAGATAATTTTGCTTAAAAGTATTTTTAGACAAACTTGGAAGAATATAGGAGAATCGGAACTCTTTTGTGGTAGCCCAAGAGCAATACACTCGACATAAAGTGTCATCTTCCACTCTAAGACAATTAAAATGTAGTTTGCTAAGAGAGGATGCTTATGGCTAAAAAAAATCAAATGAACGGAAGCTCACTAAAGTAATGCCTTACGGTACACTAAGGCTTCACGAGTCTTAGTAAATTTCTAGGGCCAATGAAAGAAGATGCGTGTACAGAAGAGATCAACTAAGATTACTAAATGAGAAACAACAAATCTATCTTCAAGTGTGAGATTGTAGGATTTATGGAGCCAAATTTACTCGTAATAAAATCATCATAAAATATGGTTGAATATCCTCTTTAAATATAAATTGTCAACTAATCAATTTTTGTAAGCCATGAGAATTTTTTAAACATCCAGTATTATTGAAAAGAGCTTAGAGAAATCGTTTATTGATTGACACATATTGTGAGATATTGTAACTTTTCCCGAAAAATAATGTATAAGTTTAATGCCTACAAACTCATTCCTTACTATCATAAATGGAGTTTTTGGCATGAGTATTTAACATGCCCTAACCACGAGAAAATAAAGATATGTTGTGAGAGGGAAAAGGGAGAGCGATTACCTGCAAAGAGAATAGAAGGATGTCTTTCGCTCTTGAAGGAGGTACAATTGGTTTAAATTCAACCAAAAGAAGCTTTCATTCATAATTGAAGAAGCTCTCAATTAGAAAACAATAAAAACAATCAGAAAGATGGAAGTTATTAGGAATCAGATGAGGATTGAACCCAAGACATAGCCTGCAGCTTTTATAACACTTAACAAACAAACTAGATCTAGCTGAATCTTAACAAAACTTTCAAAAAATTGTGTATGCATTTTCATATTTGTTGTATTTTATTACTTGTCTTTGTGAGTGTTTTCTGTTACTATTAATTATCAAGGTGATGTGTTTAACTGGGTCTTATGGTAATTAGATTTCATATTGAATACACTTCATATCATATCAGAGCCAAAATATGTCATTTAAAGTAGAAATAGAAATATGCTATCTGTCATTATAATCGCTAGCCGAAACTATGCAGCATTACCTCAAAGCTGAACATATGGGAACCACACCGTCATCATCTTTATTGGCTGCNTATATATATATATATATATATATATATATATGTGTGTGTGTGTGTGTGTGTACAATATACTAGTCTAAGGTTAAGTTGGCAAATGGTGTTCAATATTACCATGAAAATAGCATTTTCAATTGACATTCTACATAAAGTAAGCATTATCTTGATGTTTAATTTGATAAATGTAAAGTATTAGCAGTCATTATTCTAAAAATTTTAAATAAGAAAAAAGAGAAAAAGGACTTTGAATTAGTTCAAATCAGACTATTTTCTAGTACACCGCATTAACAATCATATTTTTTAATACGACAAGATTGAACAAAATATTAAATAAATACATATATGGTACAATACATCAATTTTACTTCTTACTAAGTGACCCTTGGATTATTTTAATTTATATCATCTTCTCATTGGGGTGTGCAAAGATGTCCATAATTGTTACGTGTTGAGAAATTTGCAACCACAAAGTTTTTATTTAACGTCTTAGCGTTGCACTAAGGTCCAACAGGNTTTACTTCTTACTAAATGACCCTTGGATTATTTTAATTTATATCATCTTCTCATTGGGGTGTGCAAAGATGTGCATAATTGTTACGTGCCAAAGAAATTCGCAACGACATAGTTTTTATTTAATGTCTTAGCATTGCACTAAGGTCCAACAGACACACATATGAAAAGAGGAAACACCAAAATTATATAAATGGAATAAACCCAAAAAGGGAAAAACCACGGGTCTAATCTAGTCGAAGTCATCCAAGATAAGTGTGTAAGAACAGAGGCGCCGCCTTCTACGAAGGTTACAAGCAGGGGTTGTCGGCGAGAGGTGACGGCTGGTGGTTGTCGGTGGTGACTGACAACGGTGGTCGACAACTACAGTGGTCGGTGGACATTGTCAGGTTTTCTCTCCAGAACACGCTTTGAAATTCCTCTTATTCTTCTTTCTTTCGAGTAAAAGAGAAGATCATTTTATAGCCTATTATGGAGGGATATTTTTATTTTTTTGGTGTATAATTTCCCTAACCACCTGATCAAATGATTTGTGCTGATCTTCCTTGATCATATGTGATTTTTCAAAGATTTAGATGCATTAATGACATCAAAATTGAGTGATTTAGACTTGAAGGATTCCCATCGCCGACACACTACAAATATATCAGATTTAGAATTCATTTGATCATTAAATTGACAATCGAAACCTATAAACATGCTTTGATAGCTTGATATGAGCTTGATTAGACTCAGATTGAACTAATTTAAATGTCATTAGGTTCCTCATGTCGAGACGGTTAGTTTGACCATACTCATTGAAATCAAGGCTCGAGATGTTAAATTNAAAAAGGGAAAAACCACGGGTCTAATCTAGTCAAAGTCATCCACGATAAGTGTGTAAGAACAGAGGCGCCGCTTTCTACGAAGGTTACAAGCAGGGGTTGTCGACGAGAGGTGACAGCTAGTGGTTGTCGATGGTGATTGACAACGGTGGTCGACAACTACAGTGGTCGGTGAATATTGTCAGGCTTTCTCTCCAGAACACGCTTTGAAATTCCTCTTATTCTTCTTTCTTTCGAGTAAAGAGAGAAGATCATTTTATAGCCTATTAAGGAGGGATATTTTTATTTTATTGGTGTATAATTTCCTTAACCACCTGATCAAACGATTTGTGTTGATCTTCCTTGATCATATGTGATTTTTCAAAGATTGAGATGCATTAATGACATCAAAATTGAGTGACTTAGACTTGTTGGATTCCCATCGCCGACACACTAGAAATATATCAAATTTGGAATTCATTTGATCATTAAATTGACAATTGAAACCTATAAACATGCTTTGATAGCTTGATATGAGCTTGATTAGACTCAAATTGAACTAATTTAAATGTCATTAGGTTCCTCATGTCGAGACGGTTAGTTTGACCATAAACTCATTGAAATCAAGGCTCGACTGATCTTAAATTTGAATTTAGAGGATCATTCATTGAGCATGCATTGAGATTCATGTTCGCTAAAAATTATTGATGACACATCACTAATATATTTTTAAATGTTGACATAGAACAAGCTCTAGGGATATAAATGTAAAATGCGCCTCATGGGAAAAAAAATATCTATGTATTAAAAAATAAAGTTGACCTGCTGAGATGTTCACATTAGAGTTGTTATTTCCAAATGCTACGTGCTAATACATTGTTATATAAGTTACGGAAAACGATTGAATTTTATATTTGAAATAATTGCTTGTTAAACCCTTCATTTTTTTAAAATGGCAAGAGTATGTTTCAATTACGTGGAATTTGGATTTACATATATTTGTAAATAAAGAAAATTAAATGTTAAATATGCAGGGTTTATATTTAGGGTTTATGAGCATCAAAATACGCATCTATATGTAATTCATGTATTTGCAAAAGTTACCATCTTGCCTTGGAATATTGGAATTAAAAAAAAAAATGAATTTATTTTTGAATTTTCATTAAAACACTTTGTGGCTTGTACATGTTATATACACATACATACGAGGCAATTCATATGTATTTACCAATTTGATACTTAAATATTTATATTTACATACATACCACTCAAATCTTTAGCGTCACATCAAAAATATCACCGCCGCTATCTTCTAAAAAGTGAAATACATATTTTGATGCATAGATTTACGACACCAAGATCTTAAAAATGTAAATATTAAACATTGGGTGTTAGATATGTAAATACAAAAGAATTGTTTCATGCATGTAAATTTTCCCAAAAACTGAAAAAAAATATATATTTTTTTCTTTATTATTCCAAAAATTCTTATAATTTGGCCCTGTCATTAATGCAGCCACATTTTCCCAGCCAGAATTCCCCAAGGGAACAGCACTATTTCAGAAGGCGTGCATTGGCTGCCATGATAGGGGAGGAAACATACTCCAACCAGTTCAGTTTTCTCAGACTTAAGGGTCCGTTTGGGTCAGTTTATAAGTGCGGGCAGTGTTTTTAAAATGCCACCGTTTCATTTGTTTCACGTGTTTCACCAACTTATTTGAAACTACGTTTGAGTTTTTACACTAAACGCAGGCCGCAGGTCGACCCCTGCGGTCGGCCCACGGGCCGCGTTTCAGGATAAGCTGCTTCTCCTGAAACGCACATGCTGCCCCAAACGGACCCTTAATTAACTATTTTCTAAAAAAATAAATATAAATTAATTTTTTTTAACATTATTTCCTTGATATTCTTAAATATTTGCTTTGCATTCTAGGGTGCCACTCTTTTCATAAAAGACCTCCAAAGGTACTGAAATAAAATATAGAGATTACATACATATCACATATTACAGCCACCCCTAAATAAACATAAGAGCAGAAGCCTAAACAAACTTTATTTTCATGTAGGAATGGATTGGCAACAGAAGAGGATATATACAACATAACATACCATGGCAAAGGAAGGATGCCAGTTAAGTATATGAAGTGTTTCAAGTGGAAATGAGTTGCGGCAGCAACAGCAGCTTAAGATAAGAAAGAACAGATTTAGGTTGTGCTTGTGCATATCCAGATAAGCCGTTCATCTGGAAATACGGATCGCGGGGTGGTTCGACCCGAGTTTCACATTTAGTGTAAAAAACCAACCGCGTTTTCGGATAAGCTTCTCAAACACAGTTTCCAAACGGTGAGACGGTGTTTTCAAAACGCCGCCGCAACGGAGCCTTAAAAGGCTATTGAGGCTGTTAAAAATAATTAAAACTATAAAACACTCTATTTTCTAGTTTTGGCACCCTTTGAGCCCAATTATGTTCCAACTAATTATTGATAAATGTGTATAGGGTTTTGGAGAGAGATGCACGCCGAGAGGGCAATGCACGTTTGGGCCTCGGCTTGAAGAGGAAGAGATCAAGCAAATTGCTGAGTTTGTGAAATTACAAGCTGAAAGAGGTTGGCCAAATATTGAAACCTATGGAGATTGATTTCTTTAGTACAGAACTAACTACATAGTTCTTTAAGTGGAAAAGGAGAAAACTTGTGTAATTTGCATGAAGTTATATTATGAATAATGTTGCGGAATTTGCAGAGAAGCTACTTAAGCAAGATTATTCCTGATATCTAAGAAAAAGATTATTCAAGCTATCTATTTGCTTGTGATAAGTAAAAGACACCAAGTGGATTCAATGTTATGTGATTTTATTTTGAAGAATAAAAAGTTATTTTAAAAATTTTATTAATTGAAAGTTAAATACATTAAAATCAATTACATATAAAGAGGATATATGAGATGTTATATATTGAGTTCCACAGAAGGCTAGTGATTGTTTGATCATTTGTGCAATGTGAACCTTAGTGATTGTTAGTGATTTTCACCAAACCATACAGATATTGTGCATTTATATATTTTACTATATTCAATTTGTTGTGTTTTCTTCATTACTTTAGTCAAAAGTTTAAAAGAGAATTATAAAAAGAATTTGACACGAAAGATTTTGAAATAAAAATAAAATTTGGATTTGGGAATTAACCACAATAGAGAAACAAGTATATTCTAAATCTATCAGGATCTTAATTTAATCAAAAGATGTTATAGTGATTTGATATGATGAAAATAAAGTCAACAAGCACCCATAAGTCACTTTAAGTTATCAAAGAAGCAATCATTACATGGGTCAGATCCATGATTCCATAGTTGGTTATTTTATGTGTTATTACAATGATTTACACGATTCCTAATATTGCTCATGCAACAAGAACTCATATTATGCAAATGCCAAATTCAAAAAAGAAATGTTGAGAAGTTTTGAAGTGAATCATACGCAACTTGAAAGATGCAATAAATCACTCAATATAATTTTAAAAAATGATCTAAAATTATAGGGCCATGATTATGTGGTTCGAGGGAGGAAGACCTAAACATGTGAAAAGGCAGCACAACATACATCTACAACTTGGGTTGCACTAATATTTGCTAGTTGCCAAAACTTATTAAAGGTAGCACAATCAACAACAAAAGCAAAAAAAGTAATATATTCCAAAGCCAACAATAAGATAATTTTGCTTAAAACTGNTTATTTTATGTGTTATTACAATGATTTACACGATTCCTAATATTGCTCATGCAACAAGAACTCATATTATGCCAATGCCAAATTCAAAAAAGAAATGTTGAGAAGTTTTGAAGTGAATCATACACAACTTGAAAATAAATCACTCAATATAATTTATAAAATGATCTAAAATTATAAGATAATTTTGCTTAAAACTATTTTTAGACAAACTTGGAAGAATATAGGAGAATCGGAACTCTTTTGTGGTAGCCCAAGAGCAATACACTCGACATAAAGTGTCATCTTCCACTCTAAAACAAACCACGTATATATGGAGTGACAATTAAAATGTAGTTTGCTAAAAGAAGATGCTTATGGCTAAAAAAAATCAAATGAAAGGAAGCTCACTAAAGTAATGTCTTACGGTACGCAAAGGCTTCACGAGTCTTAGTAAAATTCTAGGGCCAATTAAAGAAGATGCGTGTAAAGAAGAGATCATCTAAGATTACTAAATGAGAAATAACAAATCTATCTTCCAGTGTGAGATTGTAGGATTTATGGAGCCAAATTTTCTTGTAATAAAATCATCATAAAATATGGTTGAATATCCTCTTTAAATATAAATTGTCAACTAATCAATTTTCGTAAGCCATGAGAATTTTTTAAACATCCAGTATTATTGAAAAGAGCTTAAAGAAATCGTTTATTGATTGACACATTGTGAGATATTGTAACTCTTCCCGAGAAATAATGTACAAGTTTTATGCCTACAAACTCATTCCTTACTATCATAAATGGAGTCTTTGGCATAAGTATTTAACATGCCCTAACCACGAGAAAATAAAGATATGTTGTGAGAGGGAAAAGGGAGAGCGATTACCTGCTAAGAGAATAGAAGGATGTCTTTCGCTCCTTGAAGGAGGTACAATTGGATTAAATTCAACCAAAAGAAGCTTTCATTCATAATTGACGAAGCTCTCAATTAGAAAACAATAAAAACAATCAGAAAGATGGAAGTTATTAGGAATCAGATGAGGATTGAACCCAAGACATAGCCTGCAACTTTTGTAACACTTAACGACCAAACTAGATCTAGCTGAATCTCAACAAAACTTTTAAAAAATTGTGTATGCATTTTCATATTTGTTTTATTTTATTACTTGTCTTTGTGAGTGTTTTCTGTTACTATTAATTATCAAGGTGATGTGTTTAACTGGGTCTTATGGTAATTAGATTTCATTTTAAATACACTTCATATCATATCAGAGCAAAAATATGTCATTTAAAGTAGAAATAGAACTATGCTATCTGTCATTATAATCGCTATCCGAAACTATGCAGCATTACCTCAAAACTGAACATATGGGAACCACACCGTCATCATCTTTATTGGCTGAAGACATCNACTGTACGTTTGATGAGAGAAAATAAAGAGGATTTAAAAGAGAAATTTTATAAAACTACAATTAGTTTGATTATGGAATTCTGAATTTGAGTGTCTGCCTGTTAGTTTATGAAGATGTCACTAACAAAAAAGTGGAGTGTGATACCAAAGAAAATGCTAAGATGAACATATAAAAAATTAAGAAGGATAGGATGAGAAACATTATATGACAGAAAGTAGAACCTACTTAAAATTAGGTTGTTGAATTAATTGAGATGTTTTAGGAATACACGAAAAGGTCAAAAAAAAAATGTACATACACAACAAAGATATAAAAAAATGCACCAACAAATGAGCGAACAAAATTAGTGTGAAAGGATGAGAAAAAAAAAGTGAACGACAAAGGTTAAAAAGGCTTGACCAAAAATATTTGCATCATGTAGCAATGAATAAAAATAAATGAAGAATTTGTATCATAGAACCAACTTAAATTACTAGGATAGAACTAATGACAATGATGATAATCTTACTAGACCAAGTTAGAAAACCATTTACAGTACTATGTGAGTTTCTGCTCAAATTAAATGAGAAATAGGTTAGGAAAAATACCGTGTAATGTCCGTCGAGCTTATTGGAAAGATTGACTGGGGAGAGATTATATTTACTCTAAGCTCTTCCCAGAACTTGGCACCTTTCCTCTGAAGCCTTTTAATCACTCTATTTAACAGATCAGCTCCATTCCACCTTAAGAGGGTATCATCATACGTCGAGTAGAACTCTGTTAAGCATTCCTTCACTAAAGGACTAAAGAATATGACCTAAATGTCAGTAAGGGCGTGAAGGCTTGAATTGGTCATGACAGCAAAAAAAGAAAAAGAAAACGCTATTGAGCAAAAGTAATTATTATCTCCAAAAAAAATAAAAAAAGAAGAAGCTTGCATTACATCAAATTTGCTAACATAATCACAACAAGAAATGAAGACCTCTTGCAAAAAAAATGAAAGAAATGACAATACATTTAATTTAAGAATAAAAAAAACATCAAATCTGGGTTCGTTCATTAAAGAAGAAGACAGTGACAAGGGATTTCAAGTGATTTTCCTAAATCAGATGACTAAATCCTGATAAAATGCAATATCTTGGTTTCTGAAGGAATATCTTCACACATTTTGGTGCTGATCATCATAAGCACATAGTAGCTAAAAACATCTCCATCATAAAAAAAATCATCATTGAACCAACATTTGCAGCATAATTTTGTATAATGCTTTTGCACTGTCGATATTCCCAAGTTTTGGGAGAATATTTTACTGAAACAGCTAAGAGGGGTGGTTTTGATGAAAGAATAGGCCATATTACTACCACTACAGATACTATGAGAACATAGTTACCCAAAAATCAGTAAAAAATGTTGATCAATATATACAAATAACCCTTAAACTCCTTCATTCATGAGTTGGGCTTCTATAGAGCCTTACAACCTTTTTACGAATAACCCCTAGACTTCTTTTATATTTCCTATTTACAACTAAACCCCTAAAAATAAGATACAAATATCAACAATTATCATCACCTGTAAACCCAAGATCGTGCTTCTGCGTTGTTCATTCTTATTCAATGAAATCAAACATTAACTTGTGCTTAAGTTATAATCATTATCCATATTCATAGACAGCCAAGCTTCTGCATCAAAATACAGCCAAGCAATTAGCTAAGACATATAAATTTCTAAAGACAAGCTTTTGGTATATTTACATATTCATTGTGAAGATACATTAAAGTATCAAGCAAATAACAAAAATGACACGTATAGAACAGAGAAAACAAAGAAAACATCAAGCATTGACAAGAATTTCAAAACATATCCATTTAGGATGAAAGATATATATTATACCCTTTGTAAGAAACAGCAAAAGCTGTCAAATAAAGTAAAAATCATAAAATAAATCATTTATCTAAGAGAAAAGACAAAGCACATCTACAAAATAACACAATATATGCACATCGTTTGAAAGAAACAAGTTCAAAATAAAAGAATATCATAACAAGCAGCAGGCAAATGCACATAGCTAAACGCTAAAGTAATATTCAAAGGATAATTAATTGGAATCACCTATGTCTTTCAAATGCCATCAATGCGCCATTGTAAGAAGAATTTCCATCCCTTTGACCCTCACCACAAACAGAATTCTTGAGCAAATAAAGTGGCTTCAAAACTATAAGATCAGAATCAAGATAGACTCCACCATACCTGCTTTTATAAAGAAGTCAGATATGCTTAGATTAAGCAAATATAATTTTCCATAAATAAAAAGAGCACAGTAAAGAGCAAATTATCATCTGGAACATGGAACAACAAGTACCATATTACATGAATAAGAAGCTTACTTGTAAAGGGCAGCAAGGCGTACTAACTCACTGTAGTGAAGAGGATAATACTTAGTTTTCCTCCATTCATACCAAGCAGATGAAAAAACGTGAGCTGGAGTATCCTTCAGTAGTTCATCAAGATTTGGCATGACAACAGCAATTCTGAATCTGTGAAAAGGAAAGT
The DNA here is from genome assembly GCA_002079205.1 of Phalaenopsis hybrid cultivar. Lineage (NCBI taxonomy): Eukaryota > Viridiplantae > Streptophyta > Magnoliopsida > Asparagales > Orchidaceae > Phalaenopsis > Phalaenopsis hybrid cultivar. Next base: position 48,522 of record JXCR01144824.1, on the reverse strand, counting down.
GTGCTTAGAAAAGAAGCTTCAAAGGCTTCAAGGATGCACATTTCTATCATAAACAAACATTTCATAATTCCAAGCAAATTACATTTCCTGTTAAAATCTTCTCATTTTTTTAACATTACATATAAAGAATGAACTAAAACTNCACCCTCAGATTTCTTCATAATAATGGAAATATGCTATCATGATGGAATGGGAAGCCAAGAAAGCAAGTTTCAGGTGCTTCGATCACTGTAGAAATATACACAAGCCTAACGAATTTTCTTGAACATAATAGCATAAGTCCAGGATATATGAACTGAATTCCCCGACAAAAAGTGCACATCTGCATTGATATTTCGTTCACAATCAGATAGGCGCCCGAGTCTGAGTGGGACCTAAAATAGTTGTGCTTGGATTAGACTCGGATCAAGCTTAATTATAACCAGAAGTCTTCCTTCAGCAGTCTGGAATCCATCTTCTTCCGTCTGAATGGACAGAATTCTTCCTGGAAAAGTTTTCCTCATTGCCGTGTAGATCACAATATCTCAAGGCAACGGAGGCAGTACTGATTTAAAAGTTTTTCTACGAGGCTACCAGGCTCGGGCACAAGTGCAGATGTTATTCCATTCCAGAAATGGAAAGTGTATGATTCATTCAGAATCATTCTGAAAAGTTTTTCATGATGGGCCCTTTCAGACTCTTCTTTTGCCACTTCGAAGTACCTGTATAATTCACAGTTCCATTTAGGGAGAAAAGTGATGAATTATATGTAGGCGAAGTAGAAAAAAAGCAAGAAATTATATGTCACTAATATAAGTCGATAACAGATGGGGATGCTCACTGGAATTTTAGAGAGTTATTGCTGGGATATAAACAGCCCCTGGAGTTTTCTATTTTGGGTAAGGGAAGAACAAATAGTGATCATAGAATGAGAGTACCGGTAGAATTTAGGAAAGCAAAAGAATATGAAGAGCTTTAACTAAGGACCTAAAATAGAGACATTACTCTACTGTACGTTTGATGAGAGAAAATAAAGAGGATTTAAAAGAGAAATTTTATAAAACTACAATTAGATTGATTATGGAATTCTGAATTTGAGTGTCTGCCTGTTAATTTATAAAGATGTCACTAACAAAAAAGTGGAGTGTGATACCAAAGAAAATGCTAAGATGAACATATAAAAAATTAAGAAGGATAGGATGAGAAACATTATATGACAGAAAGTAGAACCTACTTAAAATTAGGTTGTTGAATTAATTGAGATGGTTTAGGAATACAAGAAAAGGTAAAAAAAAAAAATGTACATACACAACAAAGATATAAAAAAATGCACAAACAAATGAGGGAACAAAATTAGTGTGAAAGGATGAGAAAAAAAAGTGAACGACAAAGGTTAAAAAGGCTTGACCAAAAATATTTGCATCATGTAGCAATGAATAAAAATAAATGAAGAATTTGTATCATAGAACCAACTTAATTACTAGGATAGAACTAATGACAATGATGATAATCTTACTAGACCAAGTTAGAAAACCATTTACAGTACTATGTGAGTTTGTGCTCAAATTAAATGAGAAATAGGTTAGGAAAAATACCGTGTAATGTCCGTCGAACTTATTGGAAAGATTGACTGGGGAGAGATTATATTTATTTTAAGCTCTTCCCAGGACTTGGCACCTTTCCTCTGAAGCCTTTTAATCACTCTATTTAACAGATCAGCTCCGTTCCACCTTAAGAGGGTATCATCATACGTCGAGTAGAACTCTGTTAAGCATTCCTTCACTAAAGGACTAGAGAATATGACCTAAATGTCAGTAAGGGCATGAAGGCTTGAATTGGTCATGACAGCAAAAAAAGAAAAAGAAATAGCTATTGAGCAAAAGTCATTATTATCACCAAAAAAATAAAAAAGAAGAAGCTTGCATTACATCAAATTTGCTAACATAATCACAACAAGAAATGAAGACCTCTTGCAAAAAAAATGAAAGAAATGACAATACATTTAATTTAAGAATAAAAAAAACATCAAATCTGGGTTCGTTCATTAAAGAAGAAGACAGTGACAAGGGATTTCAAGTGATTTTCCTAAATCAGATGACTAAATCCTGATAAAATGCAATATCTTGGTTTCTGAAGGAATATCTTCACACATTTTGGTGCTGATCATCATAAGCACATAGTAGCTAAAAACATCTCCATCATAAAAAAATCATCATTGAACCAACATTTGCAGCATAATTTTGTATAATGCTTTTGCACTGTTGATATTCCCAAGTTTTGGGAGAATATTTTGCTGAAACAGCTAAGAGGGGTGGTTTTGATGAAAGAATAGGCCTACAGATACTATGAGAACATAGTTACCCAAAAATCAGTAAAAAATGTTGATCAATATATACAAATAACCCCTAGACTCCTTCATTCATGAGTTGGGCTTCTATAGAGCCTTACAACCTTTTTACAAATAACCCCTAGACTTCTTTTATATTTCCTATTTACAACTAAACCCCTAAAAATAAGATACAAATCTCAACAATTATCATCACCTGTAAACCCAAGATCGTGTTTCTGTGTTGTTCATTCTTGTTCAATGAAATCAAACATTAACTTGAGCTTAAGTTATAATCATTATCCATATTCATAGACAGCCAAACTTCGACATCAAAATACAGCCAAGCAATTAGCTAAGATATATAAATTTCTAAAGACAAGCTTTTGGTATATTTACATATTCATTGTGAAGATACATTAAAGTATCAAGCAAATAACAAAAATGACACGTATAGAACAGAGAAAACAAAGAAAACATCAAGCATTGACAAGAATTTCAAAACATATCCATTTAGGAAGAAAGATATATATTATACCCTTTGTAAGAAACAGCTGAAGCTGTCAAATAAAGTAATAATCATAAAATAAATCATTTATCTAAGAGAAAAGACAAAGCACATCTACAAAATAAATACAATATATGCACATCTTTTGAAACAAACAAGTTCAAAATAAAAGAATATCATAAAAAGCAGCAGGCAAATGCACATAGCTAAACGCTAAAGTAATATTCAAAGGATAATTAATTGGAATCACCTGCGTCTTTCAAATGCCATCAATGCACCATTGTAAGAAGAATTTCCATCCCTTTGATCCTCAACACAAACAGAATTCTTGAGCAAATAAAGTGGCTTCAAAACTATAAGATCAGAATCAAGGTAGACTCCACCATACCTGCTTTTATAAAGAAGTCGGATATGCTTAGATGTAAGCAAATATAATTTTCCATAAATAAAAAGAGCACAGTAAAGAGCACATTATCATCTGAAACATGGAACAACAAGTGCCATATTACATGAATAAGAAGCTTACTTGTAAAGGGCAGCAAGACGTACTAACTCACTGTAGTGAAGAGGATAATACTTAGTTTTCCTCCATTCAAACCAAGCAGATGAAAAAACGTGAGCTGGAGTATCCTTCAGTAGTTCATCAAGATTTGGCATGACAACAGCAATTCTGAATCTGCGAAAAGGAAAGTGTGCTTAGAAAAGAAGCTTCAAAGGCTTCAAGGATGCACATTTTGTATCATAAACAAACATTTCATAATTGCACGCAAATTACATTTCCTGTTAAAATCTTCTCATTTTTTAAACATTACATATAAAGAAGGAACAAAAAGTAGGTTTAATACTCTTACCGTTCGGTGCAACTACAAGTTAATATAGAAGTGCTATAAATAAACNCCGAGATCTTAAAAATGTAAATATTAAACATTGGGTGTTAGATATGTAAATACAAAAGAATTGTTTCATGTATGTAAATTTCCCCAAAAACTGAAAAAAAAAAATTTTTTTTATTTATTATTCCAAAAATTCTGATTATTTGGCCTTGCCAATAATGCAGCCACATTTTCCCAGCCAGAATTCCCCAAGGGAACAGCACTATTTCAGAAGGCGTGCATTGGCTGCCATGATGGGGGAGGAAACATACTCCAACCAGTTCAGTTTTCTCAGACTTAATTAGCTATTTTCCAAAAAAATAAATATAAATTAAATGTTTTTTTTAATAATTATTTCCTTAATATTCTTAAATATTTGATTTGCATTGTAGGGTGCCACTCTTTTCATAAAAGACCTCCAAAGGTACTGAAATACAATATAGAGATTACATACATATCACTTATTACAGCCACCTCTAAATAAACATGAGAGCAGAAGCCTAAACAAACTTTATGTTCATGTAGGAATGGATTGGCAACAGAAGAGGAGATATACAACATAACATACTATGGCAAAGGAAGGATGCCAGTTAAGTATATGAAGTGTTTCAAGTGGAAATGAGTTGCGGCAGCAACAGCAGCTTAAGATAAGAAAGAACAGATTTAGGTTGTGCTTGTGCATATCCAGATAAGCCGTTCATCTGGAAATACGGATCGCGGGGTGGTTCGACCCGAGTTTCACATTTAGTGTAAAAAACCAACCGCGTTTTCGGATAAGCTTCTCAAACACAGTTTCCAAACGGTGAGACGGTGTTTTCAAAACGCCGCCGCAACGGAGCCTTAAAAGGCTATTGAGGCTGTTAAAAATAATTAAAACTATAAAACACTCTATTTTCTAGTTTTGGCACCCTTTGAGCCCAATTATGTTCCAACTAATTATTGATAAATGTGTATAGGGTTTTGGAGAGAGATGCACGCCGAGAGGGCAATGCACGTTTGGGCCTCGGCTTGAAGAGGAAGAGATCAAGCAAATTGCTGAGTTTGTGAAATTACAAGCTGAAAGAGGTTGGCCAAATATTGAAACCTATGGAGATTGATTTCTTTAGTACAGAACTAACTACATAGTTCTTTAAGTGGAAAAGGAGAAAACTTGTGTAATTTGCATGAAGTTATATTATGAATAATGTTGCGGAATTTGCAGAGAAGCTACTTAAGCAAGATTATTCCTGATATCTAAGAAAAAGATTATTCAAGCTATCTATTTGCTTGTGATAAGTAAAAGACACCAATTGGATTCAATATTATGTGATTTTATTCTGAAGAATAAAAAGTTATTTTAAAAATTTTATTAATTGAAAGTTAAATACATTAAAATCAATTACATATAAAGAGGATATATGAGATGTTATATATTGAGTTCCACAGAAGGCTAGTGATTGTTTGATCATTTGTGCAATGTGAACCTTAGTGATTGTTAGTGATTTTCACCAAACCATACAGATATTGTGCATTTATATATTTTACTATATTCAATTTGTTGTGTTTTCTTCATTACTTTAGTCAAAAGTTTAAAAGAGAATTATAAAAAGAATTTGACACGAAAGATTTTGAAATAAAAATAAAATTTGGATTTGGGAATTAACCACAATAGAGAAACAAGTATATTCTAAATCTATCACGATCTTAATTTAATCAAAAGATGTTATAGTGATTTGATTGATGAAAATAAAGTCAACAAGCACCGATAAGTCACTTTAAGTTATCAAAGAAACAATCATTACATGGGTCAGATCTATGATTCCATAGTTGGTTGTTTTATGTGCTATTACAATGATTTACACGATTCTTAATATTGCTCATGCAACAAGAACTCATATTATGCAAATGCCAAATTCAAAAAAGAAATGTTGAGAAGTTTTGAAGTGAATCATACGCAACTTGAAAGATGCAATAAATCACTCAATATAATTTATAAAATGATCTAAAATTATAAGATAATTTTGCTTAAAAGTATTTTTAGACAAACTTGGAAGAATATAGGAGAATCGGAACTCTTTTGTGGTAGCCCAAGAGCAATACACTCGACATAAAGTGTCATCTTCCACTCTAAGACAATTAAAATGTAGTTTGCTAAGAGAGGATGCTTATGGCTAAAAAAAATCAAATGAACGGAAGCTCACTAAAGTAATGCCTTACGGTACACTAAGGCTTCACGAGTCTTAGTAAATTTCTAGGGCCAATGAAAGAAGATGCGTGTACAGAAGAGATCAACTAAGATTACTAAATGAGAAACAACAAATCTATCTTCAAGTGTGAGATTGTAGGATTTATGGAGCCAAATTTACTCGTAATAAAATCATCATAAAATATGGTTGAATATCCTCTTTAAATATAAATTGTCAACTAATCAATTTTTGTAAGCCATGAGAATTTTTTAAACATCCAGTATTATTGAAAAGAGCTTAGAGAAATCGTTTATTGATTGACACATATTGTGAGATATTGTAACTTTTCCCGAAAAATAATGTATAAGTTTAATGCCTACAAACTCATTCCTTACTATCATAAATGGAGTTTTTGGCATGAGTATTTAACATGCCCTAACCACGAGAAAATAAAGATATGTTGTGAGAGGGAAAAGGGAGAGCGATTACCTGCAAAGAGAATAGAAGGATGTCTTTCGCTCTTGAAGGAGGTACAATTGGTTTAAATTCAACCAAAAGAAGCTTTCATTCATAATTGAAGAAGCTCTCAGTTAGAAAACAATAAAAACAATCAGAAAGATGGAAGTTATTAGGAATCAGATGAGGATTGAACCCAAGACATAGCCTGCAGCTTTTATAACACTTAACAAACAAACTAGATCTAGCTGAATCTTAACAAAACTTTCAAAAAATTGTGTATGCATTTTCATATTTGTTGTATTTTATTACTTGTCTTTGTGAGTGTTTTCTGTTACTATTAATTATCAAGGTGATGTGTTTAACTGGGTCTTATGGTAATTAGATTTCATATTGAATACACTTCATATCATATCAGAGCCAAAATATGTCATTTAAAGTAGAAATAGAAATATGCTATCTGTCATTATAATCGCTAGCCGAAACTATGCAGCATTACCTCAAAGCTGAACATATGGGAACCACACCGTCATCATCTTTATTGGCTGCAGACATCCTACAAAAAATGAAAAATAAAAAAATAAATTGATCCATGGCGAGGCATATCAAATTCATGATCATGTCAGGCAAAAATAAGGTAATCTGGAAAAGAACAAGAGATGTACATGTTACCCTTGAGAAGCTTGCAGTATCAGAAACAATAAAACAACAAAAATACACTGCTAGTCCTTCTCAGTAATGAATAAAATGGAAGCGCACAGCATTTTAAAGCTTTTAGGCTATTAAAATAGAGAAATGAAGAATCTACTAGCACAAATAACATAGCTTATTTCATTTGGGTGTAAACGTCATCAATGGTTCCTCCCATACAAGAGTTTCCTCATGTTATCTTCACTCATTTCTGTTAGGTTAAAATTTTAGACTTTTACTCCTTCAATCCAACCGATGCCCGCAAGCAGCATGAATATTCAGCATTTTATCTCCATGATCAAACAAACATCTCACACTATAGCCACAATAATTTTGAAAATGACTACACGTTACTTTAATGACTTGCTCAGTGCCTGCATCAAGAAGACGAGATCAAGGTATAAAGAGTAAAATCAACCTTCGCGATTCGTAAAATACAAATATTTATTAAAATGATAAATTGAGAGCAAACTAAATCTGGAGCCTAGAGGTACAATTCAAACGATAATTCAATCATATTAAAAAAGGAAAAAAACTCTACACAAAACCCACACCCTCAGATTTCTTCATAATAATGGAAATATGCTATCATGATGGAATGGGAAGCCAAGAAAGCAAGTTTCGGGTGCTTTGATCACTGTAGAAATATACACAAGCCTAACGAATTTTCTTGACATAATAGAACAAGTCCAGGTTATATGAACTGAATTGCCCGCCAAAATGTGCACATCTGCATTGATACTTCGTTCACAATCAGATAGGCGCCCGAGTTTGAGTGGGATCTAAAATAGTTGTGCTTGGATTAGACTCGGATCAAGCTTAATTATAACCAGAACTCTTCCTTCAGCGGTCTGGAATCCAGCTTCTTCCGTCTGAATGGACAGAATTCTTCCTTGAAAAGCTTTCCTCATTACCGTGTAGATCACAATATCTCAAGGCAACGGAGGCAGTACTGATTTAAAAGTTTTTCTACGAGGCTACCAGGCTCGGGCACAAGTGCAGATGTTATTCCATTCCAGAAATGGAAAGTGTATGATTCATTCAGAATCATTCTGAAAAGTTTTTCATGATGGGCCCTTTCAGACTCTTCTTTTGCCACTTCGAAGTACCTGTATAATTCACGGTATCATTTAGGGAGAAAAGTGATGAATTATAATAGGCGAAGTAGAAAAAAACAAGAAATTATATGTCACTAATATAAGTCGAAAACAGATGGGGATGCTCACTGGAATTAGAGAGTTATTGCTGGGATATAAACAGCCCCTGGAGTTTTCTATTTTGGGTAAGGGAAGAACAAATAGTGATCATAGAATGAGAGTACCGGTAGAATTTAGGAAAGCAAAAGAATATGAAGAGCTTTAACTAAGGACGACCTAAAATAGAGACATTAATCTACTGTACGTTTGATGAGAGAAAATAAAGAGGATTTAAAAGAGAAATTTTATAAAACTACAATTAGATTGATTATGGAATTCTGAATTTGAGTGCCTGCCAGTTAGTTTATGAAGATGTCACTAACAAAAAAGAGGAGTGTGATACCAAAGAAAATGCTAAGATGAACATATAAAAAATTAAGAAGGATAGGATGAGAAACATTATATGACAGAAAGTAGAACCTACTTAAAATTAGGTTGTTGAATTAATTGAGATGGTTTAGGAATACACGAAAAGGTCAAAAAAAAAAAAAGTACATACACAACAAAGATATAAAAAAATGCACCAACAAATGAGGGAACAAAATTAGTGTGAAAGGATGAGAAAGAAAAAGTGAACGACAAAGGTTAAAAAGGCTTGACCAAAAATATTTGCATCATGTAGCAAGGAATAAAAATAAATGAAGAATTTGTATCATAGAACCAACTTAAATTACTAGGATAGAACTAATGACAATGATATTAATCTTACTAGACCAAGTTAGAAAACCATTTACAGTACAATGTGAGTTTGTGCTCAAATTAAATGAGAAATAGGTTAGGAAAAATACCGTGTAATGTTCGTTGAACTTATTGGAAAGATTGACTGGGGAGAGATTATATTTATTCTAAGCTCTTCCCAGGACTTGGCACCTTTCTTCTGAAGCCTTTTAATCACTCTATTTAACAGATCAGCTCCATTCCACCTTAAGAGGGTATCATCATACGTCGAGTAGAACTCTGTTAAGCATTCCTTCACTAAAGGACTAAAGAATATGACCTAAATGTCAGTAAGGGCGTGAAGGCTTGAATTGGTCATGACAGCAAAAAAAGAAAAAGAAATAGCTATTGAGCAAATGTCATTATTATCACCAAAAAAAAAAAAGCAGCTTGCATTACATCAAATTTGCTAACATATTCACAACAAGAAATGAAGTCCTCTTGCGAAAAAAAATGAAAGAAATGAAAATACATTTAATTTAAGAATAAAAAAAACATCAAATCTGGGGTCGTTCATTAAAGAAGAAGACAGTGACAAGGGATTTCAAGTGATTTTCCTAAATCAGATGACTAAATCCTGATAAAATGCAATATCTTGGTTTCTGAAGGAATATCTTCACACATTTTGGTGCTGATCATCATAAGCACATAATAGCTAAAAACATCTCCATCATAAAAAAATCATCATTGAACCAACATTTGCAGCATAATTTTGTATAATGCTTTTGCACTGTTGATATTCCCAAGTTTTGGGAGAATATTTTGCTGAAACAGCTAAGAGGGGTGGTTTTGATGAAAGAATAGGCCTACAGATACTATGAGAACATAGTTACCCAAAAATCAGTAAAAAATGTTGATCAATATATACAAATAACCCCTAGACTCCTTCATTCATGAGTTGGGCTTCTATAGAGCCTTACAACCTTTTTACAAATAACCCCTAGACTTCTTTTATATTTCCTATTTACAACTAAACCCCTAAAAATAAGATACAAATCTCAACAATTATCATCACCTGTAAACCCAAGATCGTGTTTCTGTGTTGTTCATTCTTGTTCAATGAAATCAAACATTAACTTGAGCTTAAGTTATAATCATTATCCATATTCATAGACAGCCAAGCTTCGNAAAACAATAAAAACAATCAGAAAGATGGAAGTTATTAGGAATCAGATGAGGATTGAACCCAAGACATAGCCTCTAACTTTTACAACACTAAACAACCAAACTAGATCTAGCGGAATCTTAACAAAACTTTTAAAAAATTGTGTATGCATTTTCATATTTGTTGTATTTTATTACTTGTATTTGTCAGTGTTTTCTGTTACTATTAACTATCAAGGTGATGTGTTTAACTGGGTCTTATGGTAATTAGATTTCATGTTGAATACACTTCATATCATATCAGAGCCAAAATATGTCATTTAAAGTAGAAATAGAACTATGCTATCTGTCATTATAATCGCTAGCCGAAACTATGCAGCATTACCTCAAACTGAACATATGGGAACCGCACCGTCATCATCTTTATTGGCTGAAGACATCCTACAAAAAATGAAAAAATAAAACAATAAATTGATCCATGGCGAGGTATATCAAATTCATGCTCATGTCAGGCAAAAATAAGGTAATCTGGAAAAGAACAAGAGATGTACATGTTACCCTTGAGAAGCTTGCAGTATCAGAAACAATAAAACAACAAAAATACACTGCTAGTCCTTCTCAGTAATGAATAAAATGGAAGCACACAACATTTTAAGGCTTTTAGGCTATTAAAATAGAGAAATGAAGAATCTACTAGCACAAATAACATAGCTTATTTCATTTGGGTGCAAACGCCATCAATGGTTCCTCCCATACAAGAGTTTCCTCATGTTAGCTTCACTCATTTCTGTTAGGTTAAAATTTTAGATTTTTACTCCTTCAATCCAACCGATGCCCGCAAGCAGCATGAATATTCAGCATTTTAANGCTTTTAGGCTATTAAAATAGAGAAATGAAGAATCTACTAGCACAAATAACATAGCTTATTTCATTTGGGTGTAAACGTCATCAATGGTTCCTCCCATACAAGAGTTTCCTCATGTTATCTTCACTCATTTCTGTTAGGTTAAAATTTTAGACTTTTACTCCTTCAATCCAACCGATGCCCGCAAGCAGCATGAATATTCAGCATTTTATCTCCATGATCAAACAAACATCTCACACTATAGCCACAATAATTTTGAAAATGACTACACGTTACTTTAATGACTTGCTCAGTGCCTGCATCAAGAAGACGAGATCAAGGTATAAAGAGTAAAATCAACCTTCGCGATTCGTAAAATACAAATATTTATTAAAATGATAAATTGAGAGCAAACTAAATNAGCATTTTATCTCCATGATCAAAGAAACATCTCACACTATAGCCAGAATAATTTTGAAAATGACTACACATTACTTTAATGACTTGCTCAGTGCCTGCATCAAGAAGAGGAGATCAAGGTATAAAGAGTAAAATCAACCTTTGCGATTCATAAAATACAAATATTTATTAAAATAATAAATTGAGAGCAAACTAAACCTGGAGCCTAGAGGTACAATTCAAACGATAATTCAATCATATTAAAAAAGGAAAAAAACTCTACACAAAACCCACACCCTCAGATTTCTTCATAATAATGGAAATATGCTATCATGATGGAATGGGAAGCCAAGAAAGCAAGTTTCGGGTGCTTTGATCACTGTAGAAATATACACAAGCCTAACGAATTTTCTTGACATAATAGAACAAGTCCAGGTTATATGAACTGAATTGCCCGCCAAAATGTGCACATCTGCATTGATACTTCGTTCACAATCAGATAGGCGCCCGAGTTNGAAGCCAAGAAAGCAAGTTTCGGGTGCTTTGATCACTGTAGAAATATACACAAGCCTAACGAATTTTCTTGAACATAATAGCACAAGTCCAGGTTATATTAACTGAATTCCCCGCCAAAAAGCGCACATCTGCATTGATACTTCGTTCACAATCAGATAGGCGCCGGAGTCTGAGTGGGATCTAAAATAGTTGTGCTTGGATTAGACTCGGATCAAGCTTAATTATAACCAGAACTCTTCCTTCAGCGGTCTGGAATCCAGCTTCTTCCGTCTGAATGGACAGAATTCTTCCTTGAAAAGCTTTCCTCATTACCGTGTAGATCACAATATCTCAAGGCAACGGAGGCAGTACTGATTTAAAAGTTTTTCTACGAGGCTACCAGGCTCGGGCACAAGTGCAGATGTTATTCCATTCCAGAAATGGAAAGTGTATGATTCATTCAGAATCATTCTGAAAAGTTTTTCATGATGGGCCCTTTCAGACTCTTCTTTTGCCACTTCGAAGTACCTGTATAATTCACAGTTTCATTTAGGGAGAAAAGTGATGAATTATATATAGGCGAAGTAGAAAAAAGCAAGAAATTATATGTCACTAATATAAGTCGAAAACAGATGGGGATGCTCACTGGAATTTTAGAGAGTTATTGCTGGGATATAAACAGCCCCTGGAGTTTTCTATTTTGGGTAAGGGAAGAACAAATAGTGATCATAGAATGAGAGTACCGGTAGAATTTAGGAAAGCAAAAGAATATGAAGAGCTTTAACTAAGGACCTAAAATAGAGACATTACTAAACTGTACGTTTGATGAGAGAAAATAAAGAGGATTTAAAAGAGAAATTTTATAAAACTACAATTAGATTGATTATGGAATTCTGAATTTGAGTGTCTGCCTGTTAATTTATAAAGATGTCACTAACAAAAAAGTGGAGTGTGATACCAAAGAAAATGCTAAGATGAACATATAAAAAATTAAGAAGGATAGGATGAGAAACATTATATGACAGAAAGTAGAACCTACTTAAAATTAGGTTGTTGAATTAATTGAGATGGTTTAGGAATACAAGAAAAGGTAAAAAAAAAAAATGTACATACACAACAAAGATATAAAAAAATGCACAAACAAATGAGGGAACAAAATTAGTGTGAAAGGATGAGAAAAAAAAGTGAACGACAAAGGTTAAAAAGGCTTGACCAAAAATATTTGCATCATGTAGCAATGAATAAAAATAAATGAAGAATTTGTATCATAGAAC
>JXCR01144824.1:16344-35298 GCA_002079205.1 Phalaenopsis hybrid cultivar | reverse complement strand
CCTTTAAATGCAGAGTCCTCCTTCCCTCCGTCCCCTTCATATCCAATCCAATCGAATCCACCTTATCCATTTCCTTCAAGATCGCCTTCTGCATCAGGCGATCACCCCTGGTAAGCCCCGTGAGACCCACAACATCGGGATCCTGTAGCAAGGGATGATTCTTCGGATTCAGCATCTCAAGATTAGACCGAAGCATCCGATCCCGTCGAATAAAATCGCCCTTGCCCTCGAGCCATTGGGCCCATCCATCCCGCATCAGTGAGTTCCTTCCGTGCACACCAACGTTCAGCAATAGAGCATCCTCTATCTGCCGAATGGAAGCCAGCTTCGTCCTAACACCCTCATCGACCGGCTCATCGTCCGAACCGAAAGCAAGCTTACTCCGGCCTAGTTCATCCATCGTAGAATCCACCTCCGGCTCCGATCTCGACACAGAGCGACCAAATGACATGCGTGCCACCCCGAGAGCGTGGTCCCAGAATAAGCCGGCACCGGAACCGGAGCGGGAGTCCGTTACATCGGAATCGGCATCTTCGGCGGCGGAGACGAGCTTCTTGTCGTCTTCGAGCACGTCGAGCTCGTCAATGCGGTCGTCGAAGCCACCATCGAAGGCGTCGTTAGCGGCGTCGTCGAAGAGAGGATTGANTATATATATATATATAATTTTGATTTTATAAATCACACCAAAAATATAAAATGTAAGAAAAGAAAGATAGCAAGAATAGCACGAACAACAATGAACAACAATGAACACTAACATTACATTTCCGTCTATTATGATACAAGATATTCTAGATATTTCACATGTATGTGACCGGTCTATGATACAGCCGATTGGGTTGTGATAACTTAAACTCAATAAAGGCTGTTTCACTTAGCTAGGCTGAGTTGATGCAGTTGGTTAGCTGGTTTTGATTAGTTTTATGTCGGCAAGATTGACTCGGTCAATCAGGATTGATCGGTTGATCTATGCCGACTATTGACCCAAGGCCCCTATATGTGCAACTTTTATTGCAAAAATGAGATTATGCTATCAAGTAGTAGATGAATCATTGCAACCTAATAAATAACTTATTTCTTGATGAGGAAGTTCTTTGAGATAACTGTGAGACTCGTGGTCCCCAACGAGGAACATCGAGAGTGTTCTTGGGATGACTAGTGATGTCGAGGATTGTATTATTCCTTCGGGTTAAATTTACCTAGATGTGGGTCAATGCATTTGCTCGACTTTCCAGTGGTGATTTGCTCACATGCTTATTTGTCTTGTTCTAACATGATCAGTTCGAACTTGGAGCATTCTTTTTGTTATTCTCCTGGCTCGATTATCCTTCGTACTTCACTTGAAAATTGGGTTAACAGGGCCTCTTTGGCTCCTGTCGGTGGGCTCTCTTTTGTTAAACTTCATTTGTTCAGGACCATTGGATCTCCTCGAGATTTATGTTGCACTTTTTTGATGTAACCGCATACTTAGAACTGTTGGTCGGACATCTGCTTGTTAGTTGTAAGTTTCCTTTGGTATGGAGTTCGATTCCCTCACCGCTAACAAGTCGAACAAGAGCACGTTTATATTTCAAACTAAAAAAATGTGTTCGTGTTCGGCTCGTTTGCTTAGCGAGCTGAACACGAGCTGTTCACGAACAAAGAGTCATTTTGACAAACCTAATCATGTAGCCATAAGATGTTAAGGATTGAGGGGCAAGATTTAAAACATCATTTGTAGCCATGTATTCAATTAATTTTTTTTTTAAATACTACTCATCAAAAATATATATAAAAAATTAATTAGTTATATTTCGAGCCAAAACTAGCCGAGCACGAACGAACAAATATTTGTTCGTGTTGTTTGTATTCGGCTCGTTAACTTAGCGACGAGCCGAACACGAGCTGTTTTGACAGCCCTACTCCCCGCTCCTCTAAATCAATATGAGAAAATTAAAACTAAATAAAATAATTCTAATATAAATTAAATTAAAATGGGATTAAAAACTATTTTTTTAAAATTAATGTAATGCACATTCTTTAAATGCAAAAATTTTAAAACCTGCCCAGTTATATATTCGCACATAGGGCTGTCAAAAAAGCTTGTTGTTCTCGAACAGTTTATGTTCGGTCCGTTCGATAAATAAATGAGACGAGTGTGAACAAATTTTTTTCGTTCGATTAGTTAAACAGATCAAACACGAACAGTTANAGTTCTCAATGATCCTATGTAAATTCCAAAGAGGTAATTGTGCATGCATTTAGCACTTCCTCTAAAATTAGTCAAATAATTGCAATCAACTTCACCCACTTCCACATAAAAAAATAAGTAATGAAAATCAACATTAAAAAAGTATTTTCCTAAATTATAATTTCATTAGTGAAACAATCGAAGTAAACTATCTTTTGTAATTTTTCTTCATTGAAAATACAAACTATATGCAACAATATTGTTTTAGATGTCTCTATAACTTACCTTTTTTTCCTAATATGGTAAATTGTAAAATGCATATGATATGGTGTCAATGAAAATGAGACCTGTTTTTTAATGTTTTGATTACCTCGATGAATTAGGATTATTGCTATAGATCGTTTTGATTCAACTCTCGTTGGAATCCCCAGCACAATTGTTGTAAATTCCCTATTAAACTATCTATGCCACCCACTTCTTCAGCATATCTTCGTACTGCTTTCCTTTTAAGTTGGATTGATGCAACACTTATTTCCTACTCTAGTCAAGTGGATGTTGCACTTTAAAGTGATAATCCCATGAATTCTGAATCATTAGTGCTGTTGAATTAGTATCCTCTACTTTATGCTAATTGCCTCTAATTTAGGTTCATTGTTTCAATTGCCATTAATTGAGACCATCTATTGTCATGACCCGACATGTTTGGTTGTTAGGAGTTGTCCGTTAAACAAAATTCAAATCATGAACCAACGGCNGATGTCAAATTGGCTCGTCGTTCGCGAACAGCTCGCGTTCGGCTCGTTCATTAAAACGCGAACACAAACAGTGACTTCATAAACAATTTCAAACACAAATTTTTTGTCAAACAAACTAAATTTTAAACGAATTGAAGGTGTTGGTGTTTGTTTACACCTCTATTCGCACATGATATATTCTCACATAATTACTTTTTTCCCGTAATTGATTTGTACGAAGCTACTTAAAACTTTTTTATTTAATGAAAAAAATTCGAAACAATATTTTCTTATATAAATTTAATCAGAATAAATTTTAAAAAATTAGCGAACATAAATTTTAATTAATTAATACTTATTATAATTATTTTAAACAAATTTAAACATAAGATTATGATTAAATTTAGATTAGATAATCAGTTCCAAATTTAAACAAATTTCATCAATGATACACAAAGCATCAGAAACTCCAATAAATACATAAATAAATAAAAAGTGATAATACATAGCATCATAAACATTACTATTTATAAAATCTAGCATTCGTGTGTTATTTTTGAATTGTCGATTGGGTTGGGACGGCCTATCACGCCCAAAGCGGGTGATAGGCGTAGGGTGGTCGATCGAGCCCGGGGCCAAAAACGAGCGTGATCAATGCGGGGCAGTCGATTGAACCCAAGAGATTGGGCGATCGAACCGGGGCGGCCGATTGAGCCCAGAAAATAGGTTGATCGGGACAGGAAGGTCTACTGGACCTAAAGCAGGCAATCGACGCAGGGCGGTCAACCGAACCCAGAAGATCGTGTGATATGGCAGGGTTAGACGATCAAGCTTGAAAAATTGGTCGATAGGGTGGGGACGGTCGGCCAAACCTAAACCAGGTGATCGATATGGGACGATCGATCAAACCAAGAAGATCGGACGATAGGGCCAGGGTGGCTGGTCGAACCTGAAAAATGGGTCGATCGGGCAGGGGCAATCGATCTAGCTCGGGAAATATAGCGATCGGCCTGATATGGTCATTCTTGCCCCAAAAAAATAGGTCAATCGGGTCGAGAATGTAGACTAGACCTAAAGTGGGTGATCGACATGGGACGATAGATCAAACCCAGAAGATTAGGTGATCAGGTTGGGGCAGTCGATTGATCCCAAAAGATAGGTCGATCTGGTCGGGACAACCGATCAGACCCAAAGTGATCGGTTGGTCGTGTCGGGACAATTGATCGAACCGAAGTGTTCACATGACCACACATACAATATGCGACATGAACCACACACAAAAATGTAACAAATGAACACATATATGAAATGCAACCCAAAAAAGTCGACGACACATCAAACTCATCCTAACGACCTCACGTAGGTTCTAGGGTTGAATCTATGGAAGAGGTGTCAACGTCATATTGTACGAAGCAACATGACCTTGCCACCCATTTGCCCATCATAGAGTAAATGATATACTCACGAGGATAACTCTTCATGATCGAGCGAATGACAACCAAAAGGACGTCGTCATTCGTTCTATCAATTGATTTCACTTGTCGCTGGAAAAAAAACGACGAGGTTGTAGCCACCTCATCTTTTATGGAATTTTGGTGCTATGGCTACAATGAACAACTCGGTTTCGTGTGGAAGAATCCACGGAAGGCCCCCAACCTATCGGTCTCCTCTAAGAACAACAAACAACAAGACCTAGGGGCTCTAGAAACCAAAAAAATGTGACCATTAAGAAGGTTATACTGTCGCGCTGGTTAATCAAAGTTCATTCGTTGCTCGGGAAGAAGCCCTCTTTGTCAAGAAGTGATTTCGCCAATGCTCCAAGTACCAACCTCCTCTCCATTTGGGTGATGGAGCTCTCATCGCAATGAGTTTTTTCCGGCGCCGGTGCAACACACGCTTCACTCTTCTTCTATGTTTTTAAGACTAAGATGGTGACACTAAAAAATATGTCAAAACAAGAAGAAGAAGAACAGAGTAGCTCTATGAGAGCTCTCCAAAAACTCTCCAAACGCTCCTGTGATTGCTCCTGGCATACCTCAAAGAAATTAGCGCGCTCTGACTCCGGTGCTCAGATTCGAATGACCTCTTGTTTCTTTCAACAAGTGCCCAGGTCCGTTTTTGGCTTAGGACCATTCCAACGACTTATCCCGACAGTCGGATGGCGTCCAGAGGGAAAAACAGGAACCAAACAATGAACTAAATTAAAATAGGAGAATGAGGTGTGTGGCGTAGCCACACCCAAAATGGGGTGAGGTCACGCCCCATATGGGAGTGGTCATGTCAGCACTGTTCGAGGCTATTTTCTGGTTTTGGTGATTTAGGTCGGGTGACAAGACTTTGAAGGCTATTCTAAGCGAAAACCATGTTCCAGACACATCCACGTTGTCCGTTCCGCCATTTGAAGTCATCTAAAGGATAATTTCTCACAAATAAGCCAATTTGGGTCTGATTTGTTTGAGTTGTGGCAAACAAAACTCGTCCAGTCGGGGGCGTCTCAATAATGGCATGCCAGTCTTCCCTCGTTTCATCAACAACCAAGGCCTAACAAAAAGATCTTGGTCATCCGTCAGAGGATCAAAGATGGATATCTTGAGCCTCAGGGATTCATATTTACGTGAAGCATACCCTAGGGTCGTTCGAGCAGACATCAAACACTCGTGACATCAAAAGATGATGGACAACATCCTACTAGTTCGAACATATTGGATCTTGGTAGCCGATCAACCTTCGATTGACTTCAGGTTCACAAGACGAGCTCGTCGGCTGATTTAGTTTGACTTTCGACCGTCAATCCCTGGTGGGACCTCATGTCAATTCAAAGATGCTAGATCATTGAACAGAAGGTGAATTACCATAAGTTGATAAGTAGCTCACCCCCGACATGGATAGCCTGAGGGATGATGTATTATACAGAGGAGTAGAATCTTTCCTCGAGTCTGATATAATGAAAGGTTAACTACCAACTATGATAGGCTTTCCTATAGTGACTGACTTATCCATCATGTCATCTTTAGTTTTGTGAATAATGACTGAGACGGTTGCCTCTGGTTAGCTTTGGCTTTGGTTGTGGCGTAGATTGTTATATTCAGTTTGATAAATGGGCACTTCTATTGGTAGATTGTCCTTAGTTGTACTTTCTTGTCTCATGATCTGTTAATTTGTTTGAAATTCGTGTTGGCACATTCATAATATACACATACCTACCACCCAGTCCTTATGTATATATCTAACATCTAAATTTTCTTTTTTTACATTTATACCATTAAAAACTTCCATAGCACATAGCACATGGCGCAGANGGAATGATGCATGTTCGTATCCAACAACCTATAAATATTTTTCTAATTAATTTAAACAAGTGAATTTCAAGCCAAACAAGAGTCTGAACAAAAACAATAATATGTAAATTGAGTTAAACACAGACACACTATTCACAAGCAATTTCAAAGCCAATTTCAAATAAAATTAATTTTGTAACAGCTGAACATAAGCCAAACCTGAGCTCGATCAAACCCAACTCGTTTACAACCCTACTCAACATAATAGCTTAACTCAATCAAATATAGAGATGACAATCTTATCATACAAAGAAATAACTCGTAGCAAATAGCTCCATTTAAGATTAATAATTGTATGACAATCTCCATAAACATCTCATCAATAACATTCAGATTACACAATCACATTTACATATCTCAGAAGAGAATGCATTCCTTTTGCAGTTATGCAATATAGTGGAAGTTTTATAAATCCATTATATTATTCATGATTCATCGCATATGATGCCTGAAATCAAATAAGACATGCAGCATTATGCTCATAAACTGAAGTTGGTGAAAGAAAATTAATTCAAGTGAATTCTTGAGGGGAAAGTACCTTAAAGTTTCCTTTGTCCCGCGACGGATTTTGCAGCGGATTGTCGACAGACCCAATCGTTGGTGAGCTTCGAAGCGGTGGCAACCGGAGAAACCTGCAAAAAAAAATGAGAGAAAGTGAACACTAAGGGATGCATGAATGATACTATATGATTTGAGCTGGGGTCATGAAGACAGATTTTATAACCGGTGTTGTTGCGGAGAAAACAACTTCTTTTGAAAATCATTACATTAACAGTCAGATAATAAACTTCTTTATAGCCATCCTTCACTAACAGATCCGATCGAGTAACGTCATTTCTTGCCACAAAAAATTTCTGAATTACAGTAGTCAAACAGTGACGAGGTGGAAATCAGAGAAACAAAATAGGGGCTTGCATNGCGGATTGTCGACAGACCCAATCGTTGGTGAGCTTCGAAGCGGTGGCAACCGGAGAAACCTGCGAAAAAAAATGAGAGAAAGTGAACACTAAGGGATGCATGAATGATACTATATGATTCAAGCTGGGGTCATGAAGACAGATTTTATGACCGGTGTTGTTGTGGAGAAAACAACTTCTTTCGAAAATCATTACATTAACAGTCAGATAATAAACTTCTTTATAGCCATCCTTTACTAACAGATCCGATCGAGTAACCTCGTTTCTTGCCACAAAAAATTTCTGAATTACAGTAGTCAAACAGTGACGCGGTGGTAATCAGAGAAACAAAATAGGGGCTTGCAGACATACCCACCAAAGTCCTATATATTTACATAGCTAATACCTAAACTTTACATTTTACATTTATACCAACAAAATCTTTCATATCACATGAGAAATACAATCATTTTAACTTTAAAAAGGTGAAATACACCTTTTAATGCACAGGTAAGGTGGAATGATGTAAAAGTTGAAGTACATGGGTAAGAAATGTAAATGCATACAAAATTGAGTGGTATGTATGTAAACCTTCCAACAAAATAACTAAAAGTTGCCCCTAACAGACCTTTAGTCGTCTCTATTATTTTATTAATGAAACTTCTAAGAGATAATTTTGAAGAAAGACATACCATAATAGACTCCTTCAACCTCAAGCACATCAATCTGCAGAATAGCACAAGCGAGAAGTAAGAAATCATTCGTCAAATAATAAAAGAATTTACAGGTTTATAAAAGTCTATTTGCTGCTATCAAATTTCAATGAAAGCAAAGCAATATAAAAGGTTCCAAAAAAGTGCGAATTTTTGCGCCTTCAAATTGCGCATTTCATATAGATGCAATGAGAAATTATGCATTGTTTTCAAAAGATAGGAATGCTATAAATGAAGCAAACAAAGAATAAATTAGCAATGTCATGAGGTTTTGAAGGAAAAAAATATGAAAACTAATTTAAGAAATATACTGTGATAAAAATATTTAGCAGAGTTGTTCTTAATTTTAGAAGATTCAAAGCTAGAACTTAGTCCAAAAGCGGAATTAGTAGAGCAATCATGCAACTAATTATCTAGAAAAGATTATATTGTAAACAAATGTGTGAGTGAATCTTATTGGTTTGAGGATTAATATATTTCAAGATTGATGTTTAAGTTTTGTTGCATTCAAAATTTTGCAAAATAGGAAGCTTAAATAATGTATATAAATTAACATTAAACTAATTTAACAATTAAACTAAAAAAGTTTTGGTGAGTGAATCTCCACTTTCAATCATGTATTTTCACATTATGGTAATGAAATCCCGATTCTTATGTATTTACATATCTAACACCTATACTTTACTTTTTATATTTATAACACCAAAATCTTTCATGTCACATAAAAAATGCTACCATTTTAACTTTTAAAAAGTTAAGTAAGGTGGCATGCAGGTAAAAAATGAAGTTTAGGAGTTAGATATGTAAATAGATAGAAATTGAGTGGTATGTATGAAAATCTTACTTTTTAATTTTACTTTGGTGATGTCATAGCTCTGGCATTTCCAATATGTACCAAACAACAAAACATGGAGGAGGGTTGTCTGACATCAAACCCGAGCTCAAGATTTCTTCAATGAATGGGAAGATAAAAGGTATCCATTAGATAATATAATGTACTTCTCAAAAAAGTACCTCGTTTTATCAACGTCAAATACGACCCCCTTTTGCCATCCACATAGAAACAACCAATAAATCATTTACATGGCAAAGTATTTGCGTTTGAGGTTATGAAAAACAAAGACGTGAAAGAATACCAAGAATGAGCTCAAGGATAAGAGAGTGAAAGGTTGGTCTTAATTGGGCGAGTGATTCCTCAATTGTTATTGGTAAAAGAGTTCTCATACTATTGGGTGAATAAATATAATTTTATATTTTATCTCGTGTAAATTTTCCCCTTATGGTTGTTGCATGCTAGAAAGTTCTTGGGATAGGGTGAGAGATTAATGACTTGGCGTTGTATGAATATCCAACCCACAAAGATAAAAAAAGGGTTAAAAGAGAAAACACTGAAAATTTTATGTTGAAAACCCAAAAAATGAAAAAAACACGAGGTATGACCTAATTAGAATTACCCACTATAAATTTGAAATTGCAAAGATTTGCTCCTCTCTAAATGGAGAAGATGAGATTAAAAAGTTTTGATAGAGTTACAAATATTATACAACAACAATCTGAAGTCGTAGGAAGTAGTAGGTCTATAATGGTCACTAGTGGCGTTCAATGATTGTTGGAGGTTGTCAGTACCAAGCTTTTTTAAGATTGAATAGTTAGCTCTCAATTTTCTCCTCATTTTCCTCCATGTTGAAAATGAAATTCTATTTATATAATTTTCATAGAATATTTTTGCAAACTTAGCAAAATTCTAAAACACTCCATCAAACAGCCCGTGTCTATCCCTCTAATCATAAATCATTCTTTTTAGCATTTAAGTTCCTAAATAACCTCAGAACTGATTGAATTTAAGCTAGTTGGATTTCTCTCATCTAGACGCCCAATTTGACCATAAACATGTCAATTTTAAAAATCATTTGATCTTTCAATTAATACTTTGAAACTTTTAATCATATTGCACGTACTTGATCCGAGTTGATTTGAGCTCAAATTAGGTAACTTTTGGTATCAATGGGTTAGTATTATCAATACGTTCAGTTCAGCTGTAGAATTATTGAAAGTAAAGCTCGAATGATCTTGAATCCAACTCTAAGAATTTTTTTTATTCAAAATGTATCAAGACTTGTGTATAATCAAGTGAAATTTTTGGTGGCATATCAATGATATAATGAAATCACTCCTAATCTAATTCCAATTCTACTTTATTTTATTAGGCAATATCAAATTGGTGTCATATTCAATTTCTCCATGTTTGAACTAAAGCATTTTCATGAGCATTGATAAACATTGATGTCAAATATCAGATTTGAAATGGGGTTTCTTCCAAGAAGTGAAGAATGATTAAATATTCATTAGAAATAAATTATTATTTCCAAACATCACCTATTACCCACAAGTCACCTCCAAAGCACCAACTACCCNGGTTTCTTCCAAGAAGTGAAGAATGATTAAATATTCATTAGAAATAAATTATTATTTCCAAACATCACCTATCACCCACAAGTCACCTCCAAAGCACCAACTACCCCCCACAAATTACCTCAATTAATTGGCTAAGAGTTTATTTTTTTTAAACTGCAGATGGCATGGATAAAAAAAGGTTTCAAAGAGAACTCAAAGGATGAGACAATGAGAGAGTTCTTTTGTTTGGATGAATAATTTCTCAATGTAATGAGTGACCAATCTCCATGGATTAGTGATTCCTTGAATTTTATGGGTGGTGAATCCCTAGATTTGGGCAAGTTAATAGCCAAAATTCTCTCCAAATATTACAAGCTCTTCATAACCCACAAGAANAGAGTTCTTTTGTTTGGATGAATAATTTCTCAATGTAATGAGTGACCAATCTCCATGGATTAGTGATTCCTTAAATTTTATGGGTGGTCAATCCCTATATTTGGGCAAGTGAATAGCCAACATTCTCTCCAAATATTACAAGCTCTTCATAACCCACAAGAAAAATATCAAATTATCTTCTTAGCCCAAAAAAAAAAAAAAAAGTCAAAATTTTGCATTAAATGAGAAATACCAATATAAAAATCTAGCCTAGAAAAAATTTACCACACATAATTAACACCAGCTCAGAATGAAGTGAGGGATTCAAATACCCCTCTTCTCTCTCACTCTTATGAAATTATCTCATTTGCTTCTCTTTGAAGTTTCAATTTTCCAACTTATCCAAATGATGATCCATTCATCTTCTACTAAAAGAAATAAAATTCAGTTTTGTTTCATCCCTTCCACAAGTTTAGTAATGAAAGTTTCAAAAAATTTCCACAACCAAGATTAGGGAATTTAGATACATACCATCCAATTCCTATAGATTTACATATCAAACAGCCAAAGTTTACTTTTTTTACATTTATACCACCCAGATATTTCATATCAAATAAAAATACCACCACTTTAACTCTTTAAAAGTGAAATACACATTATCATGCACAGGTAAAGTCTTATGCATGCAAAAATTGAAGTTTGGGTTTTAGACATGTAAATACATAGGAATTGAGTCGTAACTATGTAAAAAAAAAAAAGAAAAAAAAAATCAAAATAGCAGTATGCCTCTATCTTAGAGCAAATTAAACGCGCAAAAATGGCTAAAACTCCTCTACAAAGTAAATCCAGTATAGGAAATCATTCACTAGAATCAAAATGATATGAGCAAGAACAGCCAGAAATCACTGATACAGTTCAGCATTAATTTCAGCTCAAGAGAGAACAGGCGGAATATACTCACAGGTTCCTGAAGTCCAATCTCTCGGATGCTCTCCATCAGGTCCTTCACCTTCTCTTGATCATTTTCTCGAGTACGCATTAATGGCCGTCTTATCTTCTCAAGAGGTAAATCTAGTATCAGAAGACCTGATTTTGGCTTGGAGAATGGAATTCCTACACACAAAAGCCTACAAAGAATCAAATCTCAAATACAAAGTTCCATCACAAGTAAATCCATAACAGGTATTTTCGCTCCAATCGAAAACCCTAGTTCCAACCAAAGCGTCGGGTTAAGTTTTCTCATCTATAGGATCCTTATAAAAATAAAAGAGGCGAATGATTAGACTGCGACCATTAGAAGAAGCTCTGATCTTTCGGGAGGAGAAAGCGCCGACGGTTTGTGCGAAATTCAGCTGAAGATTCGACATTTGAGACTACCCTTAGCCTGCTTCTTCTCTTGATCTCGAGCGCTTGAAGGAAAAGAGGAGATTTTCTTGCTTCTCTGCTGCTGCTTCTTTGTATTTGTGTAAATATTCTTTTGAGAGCTTTGGGGGAAAAGAAAGAGGAAGGAAATGTTTTCAGCCAAGTGTTCCATTGAATTCCTTGCATGCTGCTTCACAAAAGAGATTTAAGCGGTGTTTGATTTTAGTCATGAGCTTAACTTAAATTCAGTGAAATATTAAGAAAAATAAAAATTTAATCTAAATGAACTAAGAATAAAAATTAAGAATTACATATACATAATATCAATTTCATTTCAATCAAATATTATCGGTTATAAAAATTCATTTTTTAATTAAATTAAAATATAATAAAAAATTTTAATAAAATTTCGGTTTTTCTCAGTTAAATAAAAATTGAACTTAAATTGAAAATCAAAACAAAATATTCAAAATTTTAAATATAAAAAGTTAAATTCAATGTTGAAATCGAATTAAATCAATCAAATTTGATCGATTCGATTCTATCTTTGATCAAATAATACACACCCCTTTAACCGAGCGACTAGTTGTCAAAAAAGTTTGTTGTTTGCGAACAGTTCGTGTTCGGTTCGTCAATGAGTTCGTATTCGATTTGTTTGATAAGTAAGCGATATGAATGTGAACAAATTTATTTCGTGTGGTTAGTTAAACGANTAAATACATAGAAATTGAGTGGTATGTATGAAAATCTTACTTTTTAATTTTACTTTGGTGATGTCATAGCTCGGCATTTCCAATATGTACCAAACAACAAAACATGGAGGAGGGTTAAACCAGAGCTCAAGATTTCTACAATGAATGGGAGGATAAAAGGTATCCATTAAATAATATAATGTACTTCTCAAATAAGTACCTTGTTATCAACGTCAATACGACCCCCTTCTGCCATCCACATAGAAACAACCAATAGATCATTTACACGCAAAGTATTTGCGTTTGACGTTATGAAAAACAAAGAAATGAAAGAATACCAGGAATGAGCTCAAGGATAAGAGAGTGAAAGGTTGGTCTTAATTGGGCGAGTGATTCCTCAATTGTTATTGGTAAGAGAGTTCTCATACTATTGGGTGAATAAATATAATTTTATATTTTATCTCGTGTAATTTTTCCCCTTATGGTTGTTGCATGCTAGAAAGTTCTTGGGATAGAGTGAGAGATTAATGACTTGGCGTTGTATGAATATCCAACCCACAAGGATAAACAAAGGGTTAAAAGAGAAGATACTGGAAATTTTATGTTGAAAACCCAAAAAATGAAAAAAACACGAGGTATGACCTAATTAGAATTACCCACTATGTATTTGAAATTGCAAAGATTCGCTCCTCCCTTAATGGAGAAGATGAGATTAAAAAGTTTTGATTGAGTTACAAATATTNATGTCAAACTGGCTCGTCGTTCGCGAACAGCTCGTTTTCGACTCGTTCATTAAGAAACAAACACAAAGAGTGACTTCACGAACAATTTCGAACACGACATTATTTCAAACAAGCTAAATTTCAAAAGAATCCAACACGAGCACAAGCTCTGTTCGTTCGTTTACACCCCTACCAGCGACTATGTTATTTGTTGCTCGAAAATAATAAATGGAGTTGCTTTAAGAAAGAGTACTCCTTCAAGTTAATATAGCTTTGCATAAAATCACTGGACCGGATACTTAATGTTACCTATCTTCAAATTTTATTTTAATTCATATATTATTAATATTGATAATAAATATTCATTCATTAATTTTATTTTAAAATAATATCAACTAGTTTAAGAAGAAAACTTATAATTAAATGCATATAATTTTTTATGCATTTATTAACACGATCACAACAATAATTATAAATATCATTATAAAAGTTTTAATTCGCATTATAAGGATTTCTTATTAAGAAAATCCTTTTCAAAAATAAGCGTATGCTGCTTTATGTAACGGGCACACGGTATTCTTTAGTAAAAGGCGAAAGAATAGTTCGCTCTGTGCCCACTACGCAGCTGCGTGATTTGGCCGGCCGTATTCCCAAGCATTTTATAGTAAAAGCTATCGCTACTTTCTACGAGAAATCGATGTGGGACTATTGAATCCCTTCAACCACACCTAACGATATGTAATATACAGAACACAGGACAACCACGTGATGCACAGGTGCATTGTAAGATATTATGATTTATTTTCAATTAGAAATTTTAATGGTTGAAGCAGATATTTTTACGGATAATAGCATGGTATTTACGAAATTAAGACTCCTATAATTTTTTTTAAACCACAAAACTTACGCATTTATCGTTTTCATGATTTCACTAAAATGCTAATTTTTAAAAATGTGAGATAATGGAAGCGCGCCGCCACGTTCTCCGACGTTCTGCTATCTCTAACCGTTTAATCCACTTTTCCGTCACCGCTAATTTTTCTAACAAGCTGCTAATGGAGGAAAGACGATGCTTAATTTGTAAATAACGAATTTCGGGTGGTTTGTATGTAATTGTCACCTTCCACGATTGAACCTCCCTGGCCCTTCTTGCCATTCCCTGTTCTTCTTCTTCCTCTGCTAAGCTTCTCTCCCACCCTATCGTGCTCGACCAACGAAGCCCTCAAGAAGACTTTTTTGATTGCTTCCACTAATAATTTTCTGGTTGGAGCCGAATCGGTTTTCAAATGCTGTCTTCCAGAGGTCATGGAGTGACTGACGGCCGGCGTTTGGAGCTAGCCGGTGACCGGGGGATAAGAGCCAAACGTTCCCCTGCGAGACCGTCTCGTTTTCACGGCTTTTTTGTTCCGACGATGAACTGGAGCGGTCAACGGTTTCTACACTGTGTGAAACCCATCTCGAGGGGCGGTGGTTCGGGTGATCGATCGACTGATCCGGATACCCAAATAAAGCCCCGAGGAGAGAGAAAAGCTTCTTATTCTCCTGTTGCTGCTCTTCCCATGTCGTTTCATGCTGGCGGGGAGAAGGAAAAGGAGGCGAACAGGACAATGCTCCTTGTACCGCTTTGGAAGAGGCTGCTGCTACACCGGTGGCTTGTCCATGGAATATGAGGAAAAGAAAAGCTGCATGTCAACCTCCATTGGAGAACGAAAGGAACAAGTACCATTGCTCATCACTTTCTAATCAGTCATTGCATAAATCCGTTATGCGAAGATTGGCGGTCGACTAAAATGGCCGGCGGAAGAAGTTTTCTGTTTCTTTATCTCGAGCGGGGATCGAGGAGGGCTTTTTTGGTGTTTAAGGGAGCGAAGCCCAGTCGAAGACCTAAAAAGAGACCCAGGGTCATCCAGAAGAAATTCGATGTAAGAGGAAATTTCATATTTTGAGCCCATAATTCTCATTCTTGGTTGAGGTGGTGGCAATTTTGATTGTATTTGGATTAATTTTGATCTCTAATTTTGAATTTATGTTTATTGCTGTATGATTTATTTCCTGGCGTATGACTGTCGGAGATTAATGCAAACATGTATAAAGCAGATTAATGAGTTGATTCTTCATTTATCTTTTTCATACTTCTACCAGAAAGTTTGAATCAACAAGAATAAGAAATAATCCTATCCAGAAGATGCAAGAGGGGGTATGACATAATGCATTATTAGAGTGAAGGTTCTTAAGAATTCTAAGATTCCGACTTTTCATAGTTATTGTTATTTTATAGCTTCAATTTGGATCGCACTTCAGTTTATGACATTCATCTGTAAATTTTTTAGAATAAATATATGAGATTATAAATTGCAATTTTATCTTTTCTTACTTTTTACTTGCATTTCATTTTTTACTTATGGACTCTCTTATTTTTCTTGATGGACTTGCACTGGGAAAAAATTACTGCACTTCGATACGTGGAAACTGACATTAGAATCTTCATGACAGTAAAAAGAAGTCAACTTATTTTCATTATATTTTGTAGTTTTTTAATTCTTTATTTTTTTGTATATTTATTTTCTAGATTAACTACTGATTTGAAAGAAGATTACAAATTTTTAATAAAATGTTGGTCTTTGCCCTTAGGAAATTTATGGGAGATCACCTTGATTAGACTTAATCATTACGGTTTTCACTTAATTTTGATATATGTATAATTTTTAATGTTTTTTTATTGATTTAATGATTTTATTTAATCTCTAAATTAATTATGGGTTAACTTGCCTTAGTTTTATTATAATTTTATTTTCCTTATTTTATTGAGTTCTTAGGATTTATTTTGTATTTTTTAAAATATTTATGTAATTAGTTATGAATTTTAAAAGTTCCAATATTTATTTATTTATTT
This sequence comes from Phalaenopsis hybrid cultivar, assembly GCA_002079205.1. NCBI lineage: Eukaryota > Viridiplantae > Streptophyta > Magnoliopsida > Asparagales > Orchidaceae > Phalaenopsis > Phalaenopsis hybrid cultivar. The sequence goes on along the minus strand of JXCR01144824.1, from coordinate 19,009 downwards.
AATTGGGAAATCCTAGATTTATCTTGTTAATGCGCTCAATGACTCAACCGCCAAGTTAACTTCAATAAATGCTAAACTCCAGTCATCAATCCGTGGTTGACTTCCCTTTTCATGTTGGCATATGACCTTGTGAATTGATCCATCTCACGGTTGCTCGTTTGATATAATATAAGTCATCCATTCAAAATACATAAAAACAAATGACATCCGTTCATTATCTCCAAAGAGACAGTGAATGAGAAGTCATCCATGATCAAATGGTTGATCCAAGCGATCCTATGCACAAAGCTAAGATCCAACACATTCAGAAGTACCTATAGGCTCTAAAGTTCACATCATATAGCTAAAATTGTATGCCATGATGGTTCTCTTCATAAAGGACTAATACCAAGCATCAAGATGAAGTTTTGAGCTCATTCCTTGACCCAAGAGGTTTGCTTCCAATTTGGTGCTTGTTTTATTGTTGTTTGGATCCAACACACCTCCCCTGAGTTCTAATTGAAGTGATGTTGAGTTATTGTATGAATTTGAACAGAAGATTTCATGAGTTGGTCTGTAGGCGAGATAAAGGGCTTGAGACAGAGGCAAAACGATGGAAGAATTTTTTTTTAGGGCTTGGGGAAGCATATGGAAGAGTCAATTTAAAATTTTTGTGATTTTGAGTTAGAAAATGATTTTGGTTTTTTGAGGATTGGAAAATTTAATGGAGTAAGAGGTGGGGTAGAGCTTAATATTGATGGGGGATCTAATGAGGGGGATTGGCTAAATAGTTTGAGGGGATTTTAAATAGTCATGTGAGGACATGGGGGAGTTTAAATAGTCATGTGAGGACATGGCGGAGTTTGTTATGGCTTTAAGGGGTTTTGTTGGGTCCTTAGGAAGGAACTATTAGGTTGGAGTGGACTGGTTTTGAGTTTGTTTCATTTTCCTTTGGGGTTGGGTAAGTGGGTCATGATGGATTTTTTCTTAGATTTGGGTCACCTCATTAGGAATTTGGTTTCTTAGAATGACTTTGGGTGGTTTTGAATTACATGGGTGATCTTGTTTTGTCATGATCAAAGATGGTCATGAGCATGGGTTTAAGTTTTGATCACTTCAATAGCTTGGAATTTTTTTTATTTTACTTAGCATGTGCCTTGGGTTTGGCTTGGTTTTGGATTGAGTTGATTTGTCATGACGTAGATTGGCTTGGGTTTGGCTTACCTTAAAATTTAGGTGGATTCTCTTGAGGTGGGTTTGGCTTGGTGGCTTGTTCATGGGGTGGACTTGGTGGATTTGGGTTTGACTTGGGTGAGGCTTGGATGTAATGGATTTGTCTTGGATGTGGTGGATTTAAATTTTTGTGATTTAAATTTTTAGGTGTAAACCCATGTGGTGTTTTATGGGGCTGAGTTGTCATGATCTATCTGGCGTGGCCATAGGCGTGAGAAAATGTCAAATAAATTTTGTTGGAGATTAAATTTGAGTCAATTATGAGCTTGAATTTTCTAAGGTACTAATTTTTTGTTATGAAAATAAAAAAAGTAATTTAATTTTGTATACACCTAAAAAGACATTTTGAGTTGCCCAACTGCTTAAATTACCCAACTGCAGAAACTACTCACATGTTAAATTGTTGAATTACTAAGCTGCCTAATTACCCAGCTGTTGAGTTGCTTAGCTGTAAAATTGACAAACTACATAATTACTCATTTGTCAAGTTTCCCTGCTGTCGAATTGTCCAACTATTTAATTGTTGAATTAATTGAAATATTAAGGTAGATTACTGATCAAATTGTCTAACTGCCAAAACGGCCAAATTGTTGAATGATCAGACAGTCGAACTGGTGAATTGTCAAACGGGTGAACGTACAAACTGTCCAACCGTCAAATTGTCAAACCATCAAACTAACATTTCAACTACATTACAAGACTTAAATAAACATGACGTAAAACTACTGACAACAGTTGGAAACCACATAAAATTGATGGATATGACCTAGCATTATGTAGCTTTATATAACTTTTTATACTATTATAAAATGACACCACGGGGCTTATAAATCAAGAAAAAATATAAATATAAGGAGGAAGGGGAACATGAATTCTCTTTCTTTCTCCCTTTTTCGCTTAATGCTAGTTGGTGATTGTCGCTCATGTGATTCCATCGACTAGCTCGTTGTCAATTTGACAGTTTCATTGTCATTTGAGAATGCAGTCATGCTTTTATTGTGAAACCCCTAAGAGTCGGTTGTCTTAATCACATTATAGTGTCAGGCCGTTACCTCGAACCTCTATTTATATTGTTTTTCTATCGCTTGTAACAAAACATATATTTATACACTACATAGTGATTCATGCTGCAATCTCTCATAGTGAGGCCTTAAATTTAAATTACTCATATCATCTTTTGGGCTCACCTTCCCTATGAAGAGCGTGAACAATGGTAATTTGAGCGAGCCCAATTTATATTCCTTTTATTTGAATTTTTTTTTATAATTCAAAACATTCACGTGTTCGAAATTATCCTCTCATGAGGAACATATTCATACTCAACTCAATTCAATTTCATTTGTTCATGAATTTAACTTGAATAATTCAAAAATAATAAAATTAATATTTTTAAAATACAACATAAACAATTAATACAAAAAAATTATAATAACCATCATTTAATTATTTTATT
>JXCR01144824.1:0-16176 GCA_002079205.1 Phalaenopsis hybrid cultivar | reverse complement strand
TATATATATATATATATATATATATATATATATATATATATATATATATATATATATATACACTTATTTAACAAATGAATCCAACATACAAACTAATTTGCTCTCTTCAAACTGCATGGTGGCACAACTCGTAGGAAAGATCTTATGTTATGCACATAAACAAGACCATAAATTATAAATCTTTTTCTAAAGATTTTCAATTGCAGTATATGTGTATTAAAGATCAACATTACGTGCATGACTAAAAGGAATATTTACATGCATACCACACAATTCTTATGTATTTAAATATCTAAAATCTAAACTTTAATACTTAGATTCACAACAGTCAAATGTTTTAACATGACATAAAAAAAATGCCACTTTTACCAATCATTTAAAAGTCAAATGCACATTCTTATGTAAAATGTTCAGATTGTTGCATGGAAGAACTAAGAAATATAACAATCCAGACATAATTGGAGTTGCATTTACTAAAGATGAAGCAATTAAGAAATAGACATTATTTGGATATGTTCAACAAAGAGTATAATATATATGCTCATTAAAAAGGAGGATGAAATTAGTATTAGGAGATTAGAATGAGGGCAAGTTAAGCCTAATGGATGTTATTACCCTAACGTTGCGTTGCACTACCTTAGCTCGATCCTAAATGCCTTCAAAATTTTCACATTCCCATTTGCATTCTTGCAATAATGCAATAATTATTATTCTTCTTATTAATGTGCCACTAATTCTCTTAACATTTCATTCATTCATACTATATTCCATTTTAAAAATATTATCTCACTTTAAAAATTTGGGTCTATTGGGGGCAACTGCAACTTATTAAGATGCAACTATGAAGCTGCTGAAGAATAATCTGATGTTGCAAAAATTGTGGTGGCAATTACATTTTTTTTTTTTAAGAGTCAGATTGCCACTGCACCTAGCCACGACTTGTGGGAAAACACCGATTTCAACGCTGCTTTTTGAAAAAACTACCAAAACACAGTTTATCTAAAAGGGCAAAACTGCGGTGCGGTGTCACACTGCTACCCCAAACGGACCCTTAGTCAAACCATACAAACTTCACTGCAACTGAGTTAAGTCACATCTTTCCAAATAAAGATCTTAAAGCCATTGAATATTTTTCATCACAATTAGGTTTTGGCATGCCTGTAACTACTCATGTTCTAGCAAATCCTTCTCTACTCAGCACAATCCTAATTGTGATGAAATTGTATTCATTCATGAATTTTGACATAAGCTTTATGTTGGACAGTCCATCAAACATGAACTCTAAATATTCACATCCAAAGTTATAGCTTAGCAACTACACTACAAGACTATCAATCCATTTATCAAGTCAATCTTTCCTATGAAATAAACTTCCCAGCTTAAGAACTAATTTTATGACTTCGCAATCAAACACAGAAAGAAAGGGGGGACAAAAAAACTATAGCAGTATCCACGAACAATCTTCCTAAAAACTAAAACTTTTATCAGAAATTTGAAACAATAAAAGGGTGTCTGCATTCCCAATAGTAAAGTTATCAACTCAAAAGTAAGCATACCTAAGGACCATTAGCAATAACTCAATATATCAATGCCCTCCGTTTACCAAAATAAAGGCAAGACTTTTAATTATCCTCCAAGATTTTTTTCCCACAATTTCATCACAAACTCATTTTTTTCCACAATAACATACAGGCAAAAAATCCTCAAAAAACTAATGACACTCATTGAAAACTTAAAAATTACATCCATAACTTTTTGTATTGGTTATGGAAACGCTTATAAAAGACTAAAAACGAGCTATCCCAGTGCATATTTTTTGCAAATGGTGTAGTTCCAACTAAGGAGATATCACTAAAGAAAACAAATAGTTAGACAAACAATGAAAATGTTTAGAAAATAAATGACTTAGAATTAGTTGAACAAAGAATGAATATAATATATATAACTTTAGTAGGTGAGATATTAATTATTATCATTTAATATTAAAAAATGATATTGTGACATGCAAATGTGATGGCTAACATTTTGAATCAATTATACATACAATCTTCTAAAGTTAAAAGCCAGATGACAAAAAGGGGTATTTACATGCATACCACACAATTCTTATGTATTTACATGTCTAACACCTATACTTTAATAATTACATTCATAATACTCAAATCTTTATCACCACCTTAAAAATACTTTTAATAACCTTTTAAAAGTCAAATGCACCTTTTCATGCATAGGTTTATATCACCAAATTGTTATAAATGTAAATATAAAGTGTTAGATATGTAAATTCATAAGAATTGTGCCGTACGTACATAAATTTCCCCAACTAAAATATATGAGTCTCAAGATTGTGTGAAAAGAGACAACAACAACACTAAAAGATAAAAGAAATTATAAAAGTGTAATTAAGTTGACAGAAGTTGTATGGATCTGAATAGAGGCAAGAACATCTAAGTTTAGCTTTGTAGAAATGAAAATGTTAAGATGACTGCATAGAAGAGCTAGGAATAATTACAATAAAGAGATAATTTGAGTGACACCTACTGAAGATAAAGCAATTAAGAACATACATGACTTTGATGTGCACAACAATGAGTATAATATATGCTCAAGATAGATGAAATTAGTATCAGGGGATTAGAAACGGGACAAGTTTACCCTAAAGTGCAAAGATAAAAGTTATTCAAAAAAATCTACGAAGAAATTCAACAAGAATAGCTAAAAAAATATGAATTCATAAAGCTGACCTCAAATAGTTAATATAAATATAATAATAATGATAATCAGAATTCTTAGCACCTCGCTATATAACCAAGTTCCTTGTGGAATAACTATTATAGACTCCCTTAAAAAGACAAATCATAATTTTCTAAATTTTCTTGATACAGCTAGCATTTTTATCCCACATTAAAAATTCAATTTATCTCTTTTTAAAAAACAAACTTAAAACAATTAACCATTATCACCTTTTTAATTCAACCATCCAATCATACCATAATTAACCCTTTTGTTACCTCTAAGATAATATATCCACAACAATAGCTCCATATTGTGTAAATAAGCATATTTTTAGAGCCACCATACAATTGTTACTAAATTAAATCTTATTTTTTTCTTAAATAATTATCAATTTGTACTTTAGCAACTACATTTTGTAAAAAGTAGCTTCTTTTTTAAAGAAATTTTTTGCTGCTATACCATATGCTATTACAAAATCAAAGATGGTGTTGTTCATTACATATCAATCTCAAATCAATAACCAATATGAATACTCCCACAACCTAATTTCCTTTTAACTTTCTACAAAAAGAAATCTTCTTTTTGTTTCTCTAATGCATACTTGTAATATCACACCCATTCAAAATCTAATTCAACTAGAGCATAAAGAATACCCCCACAACCTAATTCAACTAGACCATATTGTGTAAATTAAGCTTATTTTTAGAGTCCCCATATGATTTTTACTAAAGAAAATCTTTTTTTTTCCTTACATAATAATTCAGTTGCACGTTAGCAACTACACTTTGAAGCAACTTTTTTTTTTTTACTGCTATATCACATGCTATTATAAAATCAAATACGAATACTCCCACAATCAAATTTCCTTTTTAACTTTCCACAAAAAAGGAATCTTCTTTTTATTTCTCTAATGCATACTTGTAACAGCACACAAATATCTTTCAAAATTAGCATTCACAACTAGAGCATAAAGACTACCTATAATGTACAAACAAATATTTACTTTAAATGAAGAATCATATCACTCCACTTGTTTATTTTAAGAATATAAACTTTAAACTCTCTTAACTAATTCACACTTCTACATGCATATTGCTACCCTAACATGTAATTACTTGCACCAATCCCATATGCTTAAAAATTTTCAACTCTCTATTTGCATTCTTGCAATAATTCAATATTTATTCCTCCTCTTATCAATGTGTCACCAATTCTATACTATTTCAACTCATACATACTAGATTCCATTTTGAAAATATTATCTTATTTTTAAACAGAGTCAAACCATACAAACTTCACTACATTTGAGTTAAGCCGCATCAATTTCCAAATTACATTCTAAAACCTTTGACTATTTTTCATCACAATTAGGTTTTGGCATGCCTCTTACTACTCATGTTCTAGCAAATCTTTCTCCACTTCTCAGCACAATCTATTCTAAAAAATGCTCAAACACCTACAAAACATCAAATTGGATTCATTCATCAATTTTGACATAAATTTTATGTCGAACATTCAACCAAGCATGAACTCTAAATCTTTGCATCAAAGGCTATAACTTAGCATGCACAGTACAAAACCAATCATAATTGACGGTGATAAAAAGGGCATGACCTAAAACATTCTTCCCAGCAATTTAAATTCAAATGGAGAAAGAAAGCTAATAGGCATGGCCATAGGGGTGTAGATGAGTCGAGTCGAGTCAATTCGAGCTAAAGCCACCATGGCTTGAGCTTGGGTTTGATTAAAATTGAGTTTGAGCTTGGGCTTAATTTTCAAGTTCGAACCAGCTCAACAAAATATAGAATCTCTAGTTACTAAAAGCAACGAAATGAGTCAGTTTTACCAGTACATTAAATCTCAGTGCAAACATAAAAAAATGTTTTTTTAAACCAATAACAGGTTAAATGAAACTATAGTAAGGTTCTGGTAAAATTGATCGGAATGAATGTAAAAACAAAAAAAACCTGAGAGAAAGGAAGGATGATGTGAATAATGCTGACTAACACAAGCTTAGAATTCTTTTTTAAAATGTGAAGAAAAAAAAAGCTTAAAGCTTTAACAGCTGGTGAAAGCTTATTTTTTGTCCACTCCCTCGTTAACACAACTGGCACTAAAGCTTGTTTCATTGTGCGAATAAAGTATAGGATGATTTACATACATGCCACATTACCTATGCATGGAAAGGTGCATTTCAATTCTCAAAAGTTAAAATGATGGTATTTTTTATGTGATATGAAAATTTTGGGTGGTATAAATGTCAAAATAAAGGCAAGAGTTTTAATTACTCTCCAAGATTTGTTTCCACATTTCATCACAAACTCATGTTCCGCTCCATAATACCAAAAATATACAGGCAAAAAATGTTCAAAAAACTAGTGAAATGTAAAGGAAAAGGCATGGAAACCAATTCAAAATAACTTGACAGTATGTTCTCCACGAATATAAACCCAAAAAATTACATTATTTTATTGAGCATCTTCATACATTTTAAAATGAAAAAGTTTAGCACAAGGCATCCCAAACACACTGCTGTGGCGCTGTTAACAAATCTAATTGAACTCTTACCAACTACATAACCAGGAGAGTGAGAGATACCTTCCACCTCCTCAATTCCTACCAAGTGGCAGCGATCGGCAAGAATAAGTCTCTTTAAACTCTGTTTTCTTAGAAGAAGTAAAGATAGAAGCATAAACCTCCTTGGTGGCATTGACAGGAGCAATATCCACTGCCTTAAACCTCTTCGCACTCCTATCCTTCCCAACACACTCCAAGCTCCCAGCTGTCTCACCAACCCCATGTTTTGCACCACTTAAACTACACCCAACATTCTTCTCCATCTTCTCCCTCGACCTTCCCCTCTCCTCCTCCATCCTCTCCCTCAACAAAGCCACCTCCTCCNTGAACTAAAACATTCTTCCCAGCAATTTAAATTCAAATGGAGAAAGAAAGCTAATAGGCATGGCCATAGGGGCGTAAATGAGTCGAGTCGAGTCAATTCGAGCTAGAGCCACCATGGCTTGAGCTTGGGCTTGATTAAAATTGAGTTTGAGCTCGAGCTTAATTTTACGAGTTCGAACCAGCTCAACAAAATAAAGAATCTCTAGTTACTAAAAGCAACGAAATGAGTCAGTTTTACCAGTACATTAAATCTCAGTGCAAACATAAAAAAAAATGTTTTTTTAAACCAATATCAGGACAAATTAAATGAAACTAAAGTAATTTCTGGTAAAATTGATCGGAATGCATGTAAAAAAAAAAAAGNTCTAGTTACTAAAAGCAACGAAATGAGTCAGTTTTACCAGTACATTAAATCTCAGTGCAAACATAAAAAAAATGTTTTTTTAAACCAATATCAGGACAAATTAAATGAAACTAAAGTAATTTCTGGTAAAATTGATCGGAATGCATGTAAGAAAAAAAAAACCTGAGAGAAAGAAAGGATGATGTGAATAATGCTGACTAACACAAGCTTAGAATTCTTTTTTAAAATGTGAAGAAAAAAAAAAACTTAAAACTTTAACAGCTTATTTTTTGTCCACTCCCTTGTTAACAAAACTGGCACTAAAGCTTGTTTCATTGTGCGAATAAAGTATAGGATGATTTACATTCATGCCACATTACCTATGCATGGAAAGGTGCATTTCAATTCTCAAAAGTTAAAATGATGGTATTTTTATGTGATATGAAAATTTTGGGTGGTATAAATGTCAAAATAAAGGCAAGAGTTTTAATTACTCTCCAAGATTTGTTTCCACATTTCATCACAAACTCATGTTCCGCTCCATAATACCAAAAATATACAGGCAAAAAATGTTCAAAAAACTAATGACACTCGTTTAAGAGTGAAATGTAAAGGAAAAGGCATGGAAACCAATTCAAAATAACTTGACAGTATGTTCTCCATGAATCTAAACCCAAAGTATTACATTATTTTATTGAGTACCTTCATACATTTTAAAATGAAAAAGTTTAGCACAACACATCCCGAACACACTGCGGTGACGCTGTTAACAAATCTAATTGAACTCTTACCAACTACATAACCAGGAGAGTGAGAAATACCTTCCACCTCCTCAATTCCTACCAAGTGGCAGCGATCGGCAAGAATAAGTTTCTTTAAACTCTGTTTTCTTAGAAGAAGTAAAGATAGAAGCATAAACCTCCTTGGTGGCATTGACAGGAGCAATATCCACTGCCTTAAACCTCTTCGCACTCCTATCCTTCCCAACACACTCCAAGCTCCCAGCTGTCTCACCAACCCCATGTTTTGTACCACTCAAACTACACCCAACATTCTTCTCCACCTTCTCCCTCGACCTTCCCCTCTCCTCCTCCATCCTCTCCCTCAACAAAGCCACCTCCTCGGAAGTACCATTAATCACAATCTTATCCAACTCGGAGAACTCCTTATGGCAAACCAAGCAAGCTGACGTTTTCACCTCCTTTAGAGCCTTTACACTTAAAACATGCCCGCATCCCTTAATAGCAACAAATCCATACTTTCCATTGAATTCAAGCCCAGAAATTGGGCACTCGAACCTCATCTCCTGTCTACCAGAATCAGGAATCCGTGAAAGATGGACAGCGATCATATCTTTCAACCGTCTTATGTGGCTGAACTCCTTGGGAAGCCGCTTGTGGATGAGAGCTTCTACGAGTGACTCCTTGTTGAAGATATTACCGATGCGATCGATCACGCAAGGAGGGGCAAGCGGCTCTGCGGAGAAAGCGCAAGTAGTCCAGCGCGAAAGTCGGGTCTCGTTCGGGTCAACCTTGTCGGGCTTTTTGACAGCGTACATGTTGAGGTAACAATCGCGGGATTCGGCGCCGGTAGCGCCGCCATCTCCTCCGCCACCAGAGAATCGGAGGCGTAGGGTGAGGAGGGAGGATGGTTTAACGTCAGCGGAAGAAAGCGTGTAGGAGTCAAGGAGGGGTTTGCCATTGAGGGAAAAGTAGAGGGAGTTTAGGGTTTGTGTTAGGTTTTGGGAGGGGAATAGAGAGAGCTTTAAGCTGTGGAGGGTTAGATCGGGTGATAGGGTTAGGGATCGGGAAGGGAGGCCGAGGTCAGGGGAAGCAACGAAAATCTGGAGCATTTTTTTGGAAGGAGCCATTACTAGGGTTGCTCCAAGCAACGAGAAAGAAGGAACGGAGAGTCGACGAGAGAGGGAGAGCTAAATTACAGATTTTATTACGATAGAGTAGTAATTTATTATCTTGATATCACATANAATCTGGAGCATTTTTTTGGAAGGAGCCATTACTAGGGTTGCTCCAAGCAACGAGAAAGAAGGAACGGAGAGCTAAATTACAGATTTTATTACGATAGAGTAGTAATTTATTATCTTGATATCACATGAAAATTTAGCACACATATAATTAAAAAATATAATGAATAGAGGTAATAAAATTTTTACAAACAATAATAAAAAAAAGGAAAAAATCACAAAGTTTGACCCAGTCAAATTAATTCATTATATATTCATAAGTACATTAATACATCATTCTCTCATAATGGGGAGAGAGAGGTTACAATCATTTACTAAAAAAAATGTATTTATCTTCTTATAACTTAAAAAATATAAGTTTCACGAACTCAACAAATAACTGTATTATGACTATAAAGGCTCCAAGGAGTGATCGTCGATGGCAGGCGGTCGACGACAAGCGGTGGCCGACGGTCCCCAAAGGCTACAGAGGTTGGTTGTTAACGGTGGCTGACAACTAAAGAGAACAGCGGTTACACGCCGGGTGTTCTCTCGAGAACAAGCTTTGACTTTTAACTTCTCTTTCTTCTTCTTCTCCTCCCACCCCAAGTGAAGAGAGTGAGCTTATTTATAGTTCTTTGGGGAGAGGCATTTTGATCTTTTGGTGCACAACTTTCCAAACAATATGACCAAATGATTTATGTTGATCCNCTTCTCTTTCTTCTTCTTCTCCTCCCACCCCAAGTGAAGAGAGTGAGCTTATTTATAGTTCTTTGGGGAGAGACATTTTGATCTTTTGGTGCACAACTTTCCAAACAATATGACCAAATGATTTATGTTGATCTCCCGAGATTATAAGTGATTATTTAAGAATTTAGATGTTTTAGTGACCTCAAAATTGAGTGATCTTTTGTTATTTGGGTTCCTCTAGTCGAAACATTTGATTCAACTATAAATATATCAAATTTAAAGTTCATTTGATCATTCATTAGACGATCCAAAACATCCAATTGTGCTTCAACAAGATGATCTAACCTTGATTGGACCCGATTAAACCAAATTTTAGAATCATTGAGTTCATCTTGTCAATTCACCCAATTTGATTATAAATTTGATGAAATCAAAACAATGATGATCATGATTTTGTCTTATAAAAAAATCATTGAGATTTGTGCAACAATAAACTTGTTGTTAGTGTGTGTGTGTGTGTGTGTGTGTGTTTCATATATTTTTTTGTTAATATTATTTCTTTCACGTACACTTCGCAGTAGCATCTTCAATCTATGGGTTAATTTGTAATTTTTTTTGTGATGCTGAATACCTTAAATATGAGATATCAGGGAGAGCTCAAGGAATCCTTTTAAACTCCTTATTTTAAGAGGCACTACAACAGCAAAAACACTAACAACAACAAGCCTTTATCCTACTAAGAGTGATTAGCTACATGAATCCATTTTGTCCTATCGTGTGTAATATTTTCATTTCATTTTAATAAATTAAGATCATTCTTTATACAACTTGCCCAAGTTTTTTTAGGTTTACCTCTACCTTTCTTAACATAAGTTGAATCTAAAATATCTACTCTCCTAACCGAATCATCATATGGTCAACATTTAATATGAGCAAAACATTTAAGACGACTCTCTCTAATATTGTTTGTCACTGGTGCTACATCTGTTATGAAAAAATGACGACAATAAAGTGAAAAAATCAGATCAAAAAATTGCAAACAAAAAAATAACACACAAATTTACGTGGTTCGGCTAATTTGCGTACGTCCACGGAGCTGCAGAGGATTTTAGTACTTCGAGAAATTATACTATCGAGTGCCTCGACGTTTACAAACAAAAACTTCATTTCTCTTTCTCTCTTCCTTTCTCTCTCTTAGCTCTCAATAAGACTTGACTTAGCACTTATGACAGACCAAAAGAAGCTATTTAAAGAGGAAGGTGGGAGAGAGGTAGGTGAGACGCTGTAGGTGAGGCGCGGTAGGTGAGGTAGGTAAGTCACAAACTCCATTTATTTAACAATTCTCCTATTTGGAGACTAGGACATTAACTATACTACCTACAGACTGCATCATTTGCTAGTTGTACCGATCTTTTTCCTCAAACATGATATCCTCANAGGGTTTGTGTTAGGTTTTGGGAGGGGAATAGAGAGAGCTTTAAGCTGTGGAGGGTTAGATCGGGTGATAGGATTAGGGATCGGGTAGGGAGGCCGAGGTCAGGGGAAGCAACGAAAATCTGGAGCATTTTTTTGGAAGGAGCCATTACTAGGGTTGCTCCAAGCAACGAGAAAGAAGGAACGGAGAGCTAAATTACAGATTTTATTACGATAGAGTAGTAATTTATTATCTTGATATCACATGAAAATTTAGCACACATATAATTAAAAAATATAATGAATAGAGGTAATAAAATTTTTACAAACAATAATAAAAAAAAGGAAAAAATCACAAAGTTTGACCCAGTCAAATTAATTCATTATATATTCATAAGTACATTAATACATCATTCTCTCATAATGGGGAGAGAGAGGTTACAATCATTTACTAAAAAAAATGTATTTATCTTCTTATAACTTAAAAAATATAAGTTTCACGAACTCAACAAATAACTGTATTATGACTATAAAGGCTCCAAGGAGTGATCGTCGATGGCAGGCGGTCGACGACAAGCGGTGGCCGACGGTCCCCAAAGGCTACAGAGGTTGGTTGTTAACGGTGGCTGACAGCTAAAGAGAACAGCGGTTACACGCCGGGTGTTCTCTCGAGAACAAGCTTTGACTTTTAACTTCTCTTTCTTCTTCTTCTCCTCCCACCCCAAGTGAAGAGAGTGAGCTTATTTATAGTTCTTTGGGGAGAGACATTTTGATCTTTTGGTGCACAACTTTCCAAACAATATGACCAAATGATTTATGTTGATCCCCCGAGATTATAAGTGATTATTTAAGAATTTAGATGTTTTAGTGACCTCAAAATTGAGTGATCTTTTGTTATTTGGGTTCCTCTAGTCGAAACATTGATTTAACTATAAATATATCAAATTTAAAGTTCATTTGATCATTCATTAGACGATGCAAAACATCCAATTGTGCTTCAACAAGATGATCTAACCTTGATTGGACCCGATTAAACCAAATTTTAGAATCATTGAGTTCATCTTGTCAATTCACCCAATTTGATTATAAATTTGATGAAATCAAAACAATGATGATCATGATTTTGTCTTATAAAAAAATCATTGAGATTTGTGCATTATAATAAAAGTTTGTTGTATATATTGTGTGTGTGTTTGTTTCATATATTTTTTGTTAATATTATTTCTTTCACATACACTTCGCAGTAGCATCTTCAATCTATGGGTTAATTTGTATTTTTTTTTGTGATGCTGAATACCTTAAATATGAGATATCAGGGAGAGCTCAAGGAATCCTTTTAAACTCCTTATTTTAAGAGGCATTACAACAGCAAAAACACTAACAACAACAAGCCTTTATCCTACTAAGAGTGATTAACTACATGAATCCATTTTGTCCTATCGTGTGTAATATTTTCATTTCATTTTAATAAATTAAGATCATTCTTTATACAACTTGCCCAAGTTTTTTTAGGTTTACCTCTACCTTTCTTAACATAAGTTGAATCTAAAATATCTACTCTCCTAACCGGATCATCATATGGTCAACATTTAATATGACCAAAACATTTAAGACGACCCTCTCTAATATTGTTTGTCACTGGTGCTACATCTGTTATGAAAAAATGACGACAATAAAGTGAAAAAATCAGATCAAAAAATTGTAAACAAAAAAATAACACACAAATTTACGTGGTTCGGCTAATTTGCCTACGTCCACGGAGCTGCAGAGGATTTTAGTACTTCGAGAAATTATACTATCGAGTGCCTCGACGTTTACAAACAAAAACTTCATTTCTCTTTCTCTCTTCCTTTCTCTCTCTTAGCTCTCAATAAGACTTGACTTAGCACTTATGACAGACCAAAAGAAGCTATTTAAAGAGGAAGGTGGGAGAGAGGTAGGTGAGACGCGGTAGGTGAGGCGCGGTAGGTGAGGTAGGTAAGTCACAAACTCCATATATTTAACAATTCTTCTATTTGGAGACTAGGACATTAACTATACTATCTACAGACTGCATCATTTGCTAGTTGTACCGACATTTTTCCTCAAACATGATATCCTCCATCTTTGCAACTTAAAGCCCCTGTTTCAAGCTAGAAGACCAACTGAAGTTGCACACAACTTTAGTTTCTCAAGAGTGACACACTTAGTTGACATAACACCGTCAACATAACCTTGTAACTCCAAGCTCTTTCTTGTGTTACTTATGTATCTGCTTACAACTCTCACTGCATGGGCAATATCTTGTCTCTGTTGAAAGCCTTTTTCAACAAGTCCAGCCTTGTACCTCTTATTATCATCATGCTCGGTCTTCACCTGATACACCCACTTATTGTGCAATGTCTTCTTTCCTTGTGGAAGTTCTGTCAGCTCACACTTGCTTGAATTTTCATCTTGCAAGGTTTCTTCATAGCTCTGTGGTTCTCCGTCATATGTCTGTGGAACAATAGGAATGAGTGCCTTGGATTCACTCTCATCTTCACTTCCATCACTACCTTGCATTGTGGCCTCTTGTAGATTAACAAGCCTTACCTTTCTACAGTAACTAGAGCCTCCAAGAGATGTCATTGCAAAAGGTCCCCACACATTTGTGTTGACAATATCCAATTTTTCTGCTCTTAGCGCTCCGCCACCTTTAAAAAAATTGACATTCTTCTGCTTCTCCATAAAACACCTATGACTCATGTGTCCACACCTGAGTAAACATGTAGTCATATATACTGTGTCAGTTTTTTTACCCCGAGTTAATACTTAAGCTCCTTTGGTAACCTTCCGGGTGCTATCTGAGAACACTATTGAATGACCACCCTCATTAAGCTGCCCGACAGAAATGAGGTTTTTCTTCAACTCAAGAACGTTCTTGACCATTTGAAAAGTTCATTTGCTCTTGTTAGAGAGTGCAATATCAACGTCTCCCTTCCCCACCACATATAGAGCTTTTCCATCAGTTAGATATACCTTCTCAAAGTCGCCTGCAACATAATTTCACATCAACTCCCGGTGGGAAGATGTATGGAAGGAAACCCCTGAATCCAGTATCCAGTCATCAACAGAGCTGTGAACTGCTAGCAATAGTGCATTCTACATTTTTTTAGTTACCACATTTGCGTTATCATTCTTCTTCTTCTTAGGATTCTTACAGTTCTTTTTTATGTGGTCAGTCTTGCTACAATTTCAGCAGATTGTCTGCTGAGCAGACTTTGATTTTGATCTTCCTCTGCTTGAGTTTCTGTCCTGTGATCTCCCTCTAGAATCAACAATCAGTGTCGAACTCGAACCCGATGTCTCGCTAGAATCTTTTCTGCGCATCTTTTTAACAAAAATCAAATCATGAATATCATCGTATTTTAGTTTAGATTTACTTGCAAAACTGATATCTGTCATCTTCATGGCTTCCTAGCTATTTGACAATGAAGCCAACAATATTAGTGTACGTATCTCATCGTCAAAATCAATTTCAACAGATGAAAACAGATTTGTGATGGTGTCGAAATCATTCAGGTGTTGAGCAACAGACACACCTTCCATCATCTTCAAATTGAATAACTTTTTTATCAAGTGCACCTTGTTATTCGTCGATGGCTTTTCATGCATACCTGATAAAGCCACTATGAGATCTGCAGTAGTCCTTTCCTTAATGACATTGTAGGCAACAAATCTTAACAGGGTTAATCGAATAACCCCCAGAACCTGTCGATCCAACGGATTATATCCCACCTCGTCCATCTTATCTGTTTGTTTTCCCAGTAACGGAAAATGAATTTTCTTCCTATAGAGGTAGTCCTCTATCTGCATCCTCTAGTAACCAAAAACTGTGTCATTGAACTTCTCGATCCCCGATGTCATCACTTCATCTCCGCCCATCATTTTCTTTCAGTATCGAACCAAAGCTCTGATATCAAATGTTATGAAAAAACAACGACGATAAAGTGAAAAAATAAGATAAAAAAATTGCAAACCAAAAAATAATACACAGATTTACATGGTTAGGCTAATTTGCCTACGTCCGCGGAGATGCAGAGGATTTTAATGCTTCGATAAATTACATCGCCGAGCACCTCGACGTTTACAAGAAAAAACTTCCTTTCTTTTTTTCTCTTTATTTATCTCTCTTAGCTCTCAAGAAGACTTGACTTAGCACTTATGCAAACCAAAAGAGGCTATTTAAAAAAAAAAACAGGATATAGGTAGGTGGAGAGAAGTATGTGAGAGAGGGTTAGGTTGGAGAGAGGTAGGTGAGGTAGGTAAGTCATATGCTCCATATATTTAACAACACCAACCCTTTCACAGATACTTTTAAGCAACATTAAAAACTCTAAAATCTTTTCTTCTCTTCCCCGACCGCCCTCTCACTTTCTTCTCCTCATTGCTAATAAAATTTGTGCATAATTCTTGGATAAATGTGAGGGGCAATATTGTGTGGTGAGCATACATTCATCTCAAATCTAAAGTTACACAGTAATTGTCAGTCGTCAAACATGGTGTTAGTAGCTTTGAAAATATGATTTAAATATATATATATATATATAATTTTGAAAAATAGCATTTTAATTTAAAAAATATACAAGATCAAATCGATCTCATATATTTAATAGTTTAAATAAACAAACATTATACCGCAAGCGATGCATATATTCCAAGGAATATATACATTGTTTAATAGTGATGTTTGATTAAATAAACTATAAAATCTATGACATCCATTCTGATCTGCNTTTAATTTAAAAAATATACAAGATCAAATCGATCTCATATATTTAATAGTTTAAATAAACAAACATTATACCACAAGCGATGCATATATTCCAAGGAATATATACATTGTTTAATTGTGATGTTTGATTAAATAAACTATAAAATCTATGACATTCATTCTGATCTGTGAAACTGTTCAGATCGATCCTAGCTCATTACCAAGCTCCTAGATCATTAAGGATAGATTTGTAATTCAAGTTAAATGATATTAGTCCTTATTAAACATTATATCAAGTTTAACCATTAATCTGTGGCTTCAAGTTAATTAATTGTTGTCTTCCTTTCTCAAGCCCCTTACTTGAGAATCTTCAATACTTAATCATCTTCCAACCCTCTATAATTGAAGTAATTAAACTTTTACCATTTTTTAAAGAAAATATCATGAGTTGGTTTCTATTCCTTAACCCTTTGTGTTTCAGTCGTCTTAAAAAGTCAATTACGATCAATATTACCCTTTAACCCTTTGGTTTGACCTAAAATTTTATTGGGGTTCAAAATTTCATAATTACCATTTTACCTTTGGGGCGTTTAACTTCAGCATTCCTTTAATTCAATCCAAATGACCATTAAAAAAAATTGTTNCGTCAACGCCGCGTCAACCTCGTCATTTCCGAAGTCTAAGTTGTTTTGCACCTAACAAGTCTAAATTTTTGGACGTGTTTGAACGACATACGAGAATACCGTCAAAGTTTAGATATTAGACATGTAAATCCATAAAAATTGTAGCGTGCATGTAAATAGAAANAAAGACAGAGAAAACTACTCAAAACTCATGGGGAAAACACAACAAAACTCGAAATTCATATATAAAATCAAAGTCTTACAAACAACAACAAGTAAATAACTTATCTCTAATTTCTCCCCCAAGAACACTCTTCGTAGTTCTTCTGAATCTTTTCCTTTCTTTACAACACACAGAATTCCTCTTCGAAACAGCAAGGAGGAATAAATCTCTCACTTTCCCTCCACTCTTATAATCTCTCGAAGAATTCCTCACAATTGTTACACTCTATTGGAAATTCTATACACCAATGGTAACCTCCAAGGCCTCTTGCACTCTAGACTCTCCTTTATTTTCGGCCGGAATGTTCTTTTAAAGTTGTAGATGAGCTATCCCAAGAGTTGTCTAAGCATCCCTTCAAAATTTGGCCTTATCCAAAGCTTGAGTAAGCATAACCGTCGATCTCGTCGTCGGCGGCCTCAAGGGCGCCGTCGACGGGCTTCTAGAGAATTTTGTCCTGTAGTCTCGGGAAAATCTCGCCGTCGGCGGCGTTGAGGGCGTCGTCGGCGGCCTAGTTCAAATCTTCACATTTTGGTCATTTTCGCTCCAAATTTG
>JXCR01144820.1:2128-22222 GCA_002079205.1 Phalaenopsis hybrid cultivar | reverse complement strand
CCCCGCCGACGGTGAGCTCGAGAAAAACACCTTTAACTGCTATTTTGACCAGTCAACCACCACTATTCATCATTCCCTTCATCCTAAAACCGCCATTTTTGACCTAGGGCTTGAGAGATCTTGGATTGGGAGGCCATTTCAAGACTTTTTGACACCGGATTTGATCATCTCTAGGTAAGAGCTTCACTCCAAACTAAAATTATTTGATTTTCACCATGGATTTCTTCCACATTGAGGAGATATGAAAAATTTGAGAATGTGAAGAAAATTTGGGAAGAAATTCGTGGATCTTAATGTCGAACTCTTAGAATTACTATTGGAAGCCATTATTTGCATATTTGAAGTAATTTTTGGAAATTTTCTATAATTTTATTAAATTAAAATGGATCCACGTCAAAAGAGACGAATTGACTTTGACCAGTCTTGATTCGTCAATGCGATGGCTCAAACAAGATTTACTTCAATATTTAAAGGAAAGAAGTGTATACAAGATTGAGTTTTTGAAAGTCCGGGAGGAGAAATTGAACGAGTTATTGCCAAGCGGAGGTGGGAAAACTTTTGTTACACCACCAATAAAGCTGATGTAAATGTTGTGAAGGAGTTCTACGCCAATGTATTCTATTCTGAAGATGGAATCGTTCAAGTGCAGGGATTTCCTGTTGAATTTACTGCCGCCCACATCAACACCTTTTACGAAGTCCCAGACTCTTATAGCTGCCAATATGAATCCTTTAGTACGATGGAAGACCCCCTGAATGATGTGATCAACTTTATCACTGATGGGAAAGGAACATGGAAGATAAAACAACGAGAACGAGTACATTTTTCTGCTTCCATGTTGAATGCCACCTCTAAAGCGTGACACTATTTTATTTCTTTTACTTTGTTATTGACTTATCATCATAGTGAGGTAATTAGAGATAGAGCTATTCTGAATTTTTGTATTCAGAATAATAGAACTATATTGTGGGAGAATTATTTTTAAGAATATATTGACTACGGCGAGGAGTGAGACAAGTGGAGGTCTAGGACTTCCTAAGCTTATTTATGTAATTTGCAAACTTTCTGGAGTGGAAATTGGAGATGAAGAATGAGTTTAACTATGAAACCCATTAGTAAGGCCAATTTAAAAACTTATGAATCCCATGAGAAATGGAGAACTAGGAGTAGAAGTCAAGAGCTTTCTACTAGTAGAGATGTCCTCTTTACAAGTTATGATCTTCCACCTTCTAGTTCCCCTACCCTCACTGATTTGATGAATGAGTTGACCTTGCAGTGGAAGAGCATAGAATTAATAAATGAAAGGATTGGAGGGTTAGAATGTCGATATGATTATGATAGTGAGTACCTTCAGAGACATTAAAATTTTGAGGTAGCTTATTACAAAGCTCAGGATGNTTATGCCTGAACTAAAGGGTAAAGAATAGGTATGCTCCTATTTGGCACAATATAATTTGAACTAATTCACTATAATTTCTTTACAAGGAGAATGATGCTTTCTATATATTGAATATCACATTTGAACCTTCATTAGTATCATTAGTTATTTAATAGTTATTAAAAATACATATTTCTTTCAATTGCCTATTAGTGACAGATAAGCAAATTGAACTTCGTTGTTGTGATTAAAGTATTGCTTTTCTAAAATCTTAGTTTGTAGTTCTAATCTTACTCCCTGTGGAATCGATATCTAGGACTCCCTTAGAGCTCTATATTACTTGAGCGATACTTATACTTGCGTTGATAAGTGTGACTTTACAATCATTGAATATTTATTTCATCCATATTTATTGAATCTATAAGTGTTATTAAGGATTTGGTATAGTTGGCGAGGAAGTAATTCTTCTTAGCAGCAGTATTAAATACTTATATTTTTAAGCATATATAAAGTCGCAATCACTACCCTATACCAAAGATAAATACATTTATCGATGCAACTGCTGGATGTTTAGTGATGAGTTTTCTTAATGTGTTCTCTGTTTACCTGTTGACCTTAGTTTTTTTTTAGGTCTAATTTTTCTTCTTTAGAAGCTTAGGATCAGCCATATGACTTTCCTATTGACTATCCTAGAGAACTAGTGATGGAACCCTACCCCATTAGAAATTTGAAACACTTCTTTACTTTTCTTGAAGTTTCACATGTTTGGTTTTGACCTCTAACGCTTAATAGGAAGAAACCAACATTGGGAAGCTCAAGAGGAGTCCTCATATGACTGTATGACATTATAGTCAGCCCAGAGTGGTGTGGTCTTGGCAAACTTTGCACACACACAATTGAACCCCCACCTTCACTCACAACCTAAGCCCTTAACCAAGCATCTTTAACCTGATTCCCAACACTTTTGGAAACTCATGAGGGTGGTCCCTCAAACCCTTAACCGTTGGCTAGGATGGCTAGGACCAACACATGAAGGGTAAAAAATGAGGTTCCCTTGGTCTCATTGCACCGTAAAGGTGGTTTTGTGACTAGCCTCCTCATTAAATCCCAATTTTACCAAAATCCCCAATTTTGGCCTTTTAGCCCCAAACTTTTCCATAATTACCAAAATACTCCTGGAACCCTTATTTTTTTGAAATGACCCAAATCCTAAAATTTTATCCAAATATCGTTCACTACTCAAATTGTCCAAAATACCCCAAAATCTCCAAAATTCCCTAAATACCCTTAAATTTGCCAAAATTACCAAAATACCCCTATTTGCCCAAAAATTCCCAAAACCTCCCAAATCATTCTAAACATCTTCAAAGCCAATCATATGCATCCATTGGACTTAATTTGACCAAATCGATCAATTTTGACAGAAATTCTAATTTTACCCCTAAATAACTAAAGCCTTCAAATCACCCTCAATTTCTATCAAATTGATTTCAAACTACCCCAATTTCATATTTGAATCAAATTTCATCATGTATAACCCAATTGAAACAAAATTCCAGCCCAATTGAACCTAATTTCAAGCGCAAATTCCAAGTTGAACTAAAATGCCCTAAATTGACCGTAAGCCAAAATTCCACGAAATTGTACTCCCTAACCCATTCAATTCCACCAATTTCACCTCCTCCACTCTTTATAACATTTACCTAAACCTAATTGAACCCTCAATTGGCCTAAACACAAACTCAATTCAAGGCTAACTTCAATTCAAACCAAAAACCCCAAGTCTGCCTAAAAATTCAAATCTCACCAAATTGAACCCATTAGCCTTTGAATTTTCATTCAATTGACTTCCTTATGCTATGTGACAATCTTATATGGAAAATTTAACCTCCAATTGACCTAAATCCAAACTTTAGCTAAGTCTAAACCCAAGTTCAGATCAAATCCTAGATTTTGAACAAACCCTAAACCCACTTGGAGCCACTTGGTCTAACCCAACTTGGACGACCACAGCTGCCTTTGGACTCTAAGAACCAACCTAGATCCCCTTAGCCCACCCTAAAGGTGCCATGAACCAAGGGTCCCTTGATTTGGGGGATTCATTCACATTTTTGTCCAAATGACTTAAGCTTGGCATAACATGATTAAACCTCCATCCTAATCACAATTAAGCTTCTCTCTGTCTCCCCTGATGCTGCTAGAAACCATTCCTGGCTTAGCCCCCACCTAGTGGTCAGAAAACCCCAAAATCGAGAAGCACTCACCATGGAACAAACCTAATTTGCACCCGTCCAATGTGTCCCATTATATTTGGCCAATTACACCTCTTATCCCACCACATAAGCACCATTTTCCACCCTTGGATTGCCCTGCTGGCCACCATGGCCATGACTATTTAAACCACCGCTCTCTAGGCCATGAAAAAGGTGCTACCATTTGCTTAGGGAGATCCTCTTAAACTGATCACAAAGATTTCCCTGACCTTCCTGAGTTCAACCCCACCATCTATGGCCATTGAATTCCACTGTCCAATCTCAATTTAAACTTCAAAACTCTGGGCCATTTTCTGTCTTTACATAAATCTCCACAAAACTTTAAATTAAACCTTCCAAAATCTTCCTTAAACCAAAATAGGAAGTTCCTCATCAAAACCCCTATCTCCCAAGCACTCTAACCCACTCTTAGATCAAAACCGCACCACCCTTTGGTTGAAATCCTACTTAGACCTTATACTAGAGCAAGGTGACATTTCAAAGAGGTTTGTTGGACTACAAAGAAGCTTCCACAAGCACTCAATACTTCAAAATCCCTAATTTTAGCCTTGGTTTCATTGATTATAGACTAGAGTTGTATTTTGCACGCATGTAACTATATAGATAGGTTTTCCTTAACTAAATGAAACTATAAAAACAAACCCCATGTGATTTAGTTGAGTATCAAGTGAGATCTTAGGTCTAGAAGGTGGACAGTTCTCGAGTTAAAACAAATGAGGATTATGAACGAGGTTGTCCATTCACACCTATATTTGTCGAATGACAAAGGAGTCGGACGGGAGGACAATTCATAAAGTGCGGGCCGCATGGTAGCTGATGCAGAAGTCGACGTCGAATAAGTGTGCGCCTCGTGCAGTTTCAAAGTTGTCGAGGATCCAGTCAACGCCGTNGACTACAAAGAAGCTTCCACAAGCACTCAATACTTCAAAATCCCTAATTTTAGCCTTGGTTTCATTGATTATGAACTAGAGTTGTATTTTGCACGCATGTAACTGTATAGATAGGTTTTCCTTAACTAAATGAAACTATAAGAACAAACCCCATGTGATTTGGTTGAGTATCAAGTGAGATCTTAGGTCTAGAAGGTGGACAGTTCTCGAGTTAAAACAAATGGGGATTATGAACGAGGTCGTCCATTCACGCCTATATTTGTCGAATGACAGAGGAGTCGGATGGGAGAACAATTCATAAAGCGCGGGCTGCATGGTAGCTGATGCAGAAGTCGGTGTCGAATAAGTGTGCGCCTCGTGCAGTTTCAAAGTTGTCGAGGATCCAGTCAACACCGCGTGTATAAGTAGAAAATAGGGCATTTTTTATTTATTTAAATTCAGAAACTTTAAAAATCCATAATTTGGTGTAGAAATATCATAAAAATAAAATAAAAATACCCTGTTACTCAATGAATAGAGGAAAAAATTATGAACTAAACATAAAAATTATTTGTCATGTATTTTATTTTATTTAATTAAATAATCTAGAGAGTATTTTAATTATAGTAAATTAAATTTTGATCACGTTGACCTAAAATTTGGAAGGCTTATTTTGCATGTTGTTAAAGGTCTTTTTTGATTTTTCTAAGATTAGAGAACACCTCTAACCATAAAAGCCCTAATTTTCAAATCTAGTTTTCTATTTTTACTTAAAATAATTATATAAATTAAAATATAAATAAAAAAAAATATGAAACTTGTTTTGGTAGGTTCCTAGTGGTGGACTCTAGAAAAAAATGTAAAATTAGTTTAAATAATTATGTACATTATCATAGATAATTAAGTCATGAAAATTCATAAAATTAATTAAACATAAAATAATTCAAAAAATTATAAAAATNATAAAATAATTATATAAATTAAAATATAAATAAAAAAAAATATGAAACTTGTTTTGGTAGGTTCCTAGTGGTAGACTCTAGAAAAAATGTAAAATGAGTTTAAATAATTATGTACATTATCATAGATAATTAAGTCATGAAAATTCATAAAATTAAATAAACATAAAATAATTCAAAAAATTATAAAAAACTGTTCAACATTGTAAATGATGAGCATTTGAACCCTCTGTAAAAATTTCAAACCTATTTGAAATATATTTCATACCAAAACCTATTTTTCAAAATAAATGGAATTTTTGTACTAAAATAATTATAATAAATAAAATATGGTTAAGGAAATTAAGAAAATTATTTTGGGAGTTCCTTGTGATCAGAGGCACCTAAGAAAAATAAAATTGATGTTAAAATAAATATTTCATTTTGAGGTAATTTTTAATTTAAAAATAATTAAAAATTAAAAAAAAATATGAAATTGCACGAAGATGTTTCTAATTGTTCCCTAATTACTTGGGACCTTTTAAAAGATTTTTCCTAATTTTTCTAAGGTTGGTATGTATTTTTAAATGCTAAAAATGTTTTTTCCTTAATTTTTCATTCAAATAAATACAATAAATAAAATGAAAATTACAAAAATAAAAATTTTTTTTCTCAAAGTTCTTTGAACTCAGACAGACTAAATAAAAATCTAAAAAGAAATTTTTTAAATTAAATTACATTTTCTATTTAATTAATCATTAAAATCAATATATAATTATAATAATTAAATATAATTAAAAAAATCATGAAATTTGGTCTAAGTAGTCACCAAGGTGAACCTCCAATAACTTTCCCATGAACAGAAACTTTATTTTTATTATTAATTAACATTAAAAATTCCTATTTTTGAGCTAAATAATTATTAAAAATTAAATAAATAAATAAAAATCATAATTTCTCCTTCGATGTTTTAATTGATCCATGAGTAGGGTACCTCAAAAATTTCAAAGTTATTTAAATTTAATTTAATGAGTTGTGAAGTGGAGAGGCCTTATGGGCAAAATGGTAATTTTAGATTTTTGATGTCTTAATTAACTTTCAAGATTAATTAAGGGTAAGTGGGTAATTTTGATCATAATAAACTACTTTGAATGTTCAAAATAAAATGGGTTAAANATTTTTTAAATTAAATTACATTTTCTATTTAATTAATCATTAAAATCAATATATAATTATAATAATTAAATAAAATTAAAAAAATCATGAAATTCGGTCTAAGTGGTCACCAAGGTGAACCTCCAATAACTTTCCCATGAACAGAAACTTTATTTTTATTAATTAAATTAATTAACATTGAAAATTCCTATTTTTGAGCTAAATAATTATTAAAAATTAAATAAATAAAAAAAAATCATAATTTCTCCTTCGATGTTTTAATTGACCCATGAGTAGGGTACCTCAAAAATTTCAAAGTTATTTAAATTTAATTTAATGAGTTGTGAAGTGGAGAGGCCTTATGGGCAAAATTGTAATTTTGGGTTTTTGATGTCTTAATTAACTTTCAAGATTAATCAAAGAGTAATTAGGTAATTTTGATCATAATAAACTACTTTGAATGTTCAAAATAAAATGGGTTAACNAATATTTTCTTATCTAAATCGAGAGTTTTCTTAAGCGATTTCAATTGTCTAATATGTAATTAACTATAGGGGCTTTCCCATATAGGAACATTTAGAACCCAGTTTAATATAAAACTTATCTAATCTCTTATATTAGATAGGAGAAATTTGTCAGTTAACAAAAATGTTTCACAGACTAAAATGGTTGTCATAAGTTCTGTAGTTTATTTAATTGAGCCTCATTAGCATGTAATATGTCAATTCCTCGGGATAGATACATCGCTTGTAGTGTTGTGCTTGTTTATTTAAACTATTGCCTGTATGAGATTAGTTTGGTCTCATATTTTCAAAAATTAAAATATTATTCTCCAAAACTATATATATTAAATTAAATTAAAAAATATTTTCTTCCAATTTGGCGACCGACATTACCACAAAAAAAATGTATTTGATCGACGCTAAATTTTTTTTATTACTTGTGAAGGTTCGTTTTTAAATGTAATGTCTTTTGGACTCTAGAATTTTAGGGCTACGCTCCGGTGACTCATGGATGTAATATTTTATAATCTTAAATGGAAAAATGTTGAAGTGTATGTTTATGATGTGCTAGTTAAGAGTCGATCTACAAAAAACACTTTAATGACTTCAAAGAAGTATTTCCACCCTTAGAAAATATAATATGAGATTAAACCCAGTAAAATGCACTTTTAGGGTCTCGACTAAAAAATTATTTGGTTTCCTTTTAACACCTGAATGTATAAAGGTATATCTAGAGAAATTGAGAGCTTTGATGGACATGTCATCCCCACNTGAACAATATAATAAGTTCAAATGAACTCAAAACGGTTCAAGAGGTTTCAAAAGATGTTTATGGATACACCCCAAACACTTTTGTGATCTTTTAGATATTTTAAAAGACAACTAAACATATTATTCTTTGTTCACGAAGATCACCCATTAAAACTTTTATGGGCCACCAACTTGTGTCTCGGGACCTGATAATTCACCTAAATGAATAGAAATGCCCTACATTACTTATCCCACATCAATTGACATGATGTTAAAAAATTTGAGTCTTCTCTAAGGTATTTAAATCCTTTTGAGAAACTAGGGATATTAGTTTTGCTTACATACGGATCATCAAGTTTGTGTAAGTCCGATGTCTAGGTGGCTAGGGTGATGACGATAATGCTAATGTGTGCTAAAACGATGTATACGACGTGGGATTTTATAATAGGATCTCCTACCTCAAGGGCTTTCAATAAAGGGAGAGGATCATGACTGATCATACTATTTGATGACTCTTTAGGAGATAATTGCCCCTAATACTCTTAAGTTTACAGTAGTCCTGACTCAATCAAACAAATTAATATGTTGACTACACTACTTTACAAAGTATTTACAAAAATAAAATTTCTTTGGACTATTAAAGTAAACTTTATATGCATGAAAATTAAATTAAAAATGAAAATTTACAAAGTTTCACAGTTAATCACTTGGATCGAGGATATGCTTGCCCTCCATTGGTTATCGGGTTGGTATCTCTTACTTAAGGTCAGGAAGCACACAGTCTAGCTCTGAGCCCCCATCTTTTACCAATGTCTTACACTTGGTTTCAACCTTCCATATGTGACCACAGGCTTCCTTTTACTTGCTTGTGTTTTGTTATAACTCATTTTTTTACTCTTACCGTACTAGATGCTCCTATTTACTTTCTTCCAATCTATTTAAATTCCTGTAAAAAATATATTGTGCTTTATGATGCTAACCATGCAGCGGTAGCAGAGGCTCATTTACATTTTATGCAATGCAATTTTACTTATTTACCTTACAACATTTTCTTAGCCGCACTTATTTACCTCTTATGCAAAACAAAACACATTTTCAAAATTAAACAAAACTTTTTAATGACAACAACATAACATGTCCTTTTGAATTTACGGGAGTCCTACGGATGAGGTAATCTACGGTTTCTGACAAAATCTTCTCAATTTAAATGAGCTTAACAACTCATTTAGATTAAGTAAATTTATGAGAAAATAGTGGTATCAAAACCAGTTTCGCTCTAATCAACTTTAACTCCCCACATAATACTTGAACTACAAAAAAACAAAAACATTGAAACATACCTGGTAAAACCTTTTGAATCTTAGATGTTAGAACTGCTACTTCGACAAAGAACTTGAAGCTGACTCTGTGGACAACTTGACAAGGATGTACAAAAAAACAACTTCAAAAAAGCAAGCGGATCTACAACAACAAATTTTTTTTCTAGAATTAAATGACAAGACATACAAATTCGAGGTAGCATGATGTAAATTCTCACTTTATTCTTAGGCCTTTGCACGGTCATTTTTGTGCAATTTAAGCCTTAACTCACTTTACGTTCCGAGGTCGTCGTTCGGTATGACTCAAACCCTCATATCTTTCAGGCTTTGTATGACCATGTCATGCAAGTGTATGACCTAAATAATTAAAATTTGTAGGATGAAACTATTAATAATATTTTCTTGAAATTGAAGCCAAACCATAGGATAACTTAAGAAGTCATCGAGGTTCTTCTCAAGATGTGTGACATCTCATATTTTTTCTTTCTTTGGATTCCATAATAAGTGTTCCAAAATTGATGTTTTCCCACTTGATACTCCTCTATTCGACCCTGAAAGTCCAAAACTTTGAAATTCTTGAAGACAATATTTTCTTATCTAAATCGAGAGTTTTCTTAAGCGATTTCAATTGTCTAATATGTAATTAACTATAGGGGTTTTCCCATCTAGGAACATTTAGAACCCAATTTAATATAAAACCTATCTAATTTTTTATATTAGATAGGGGAAATTTGTCGGTTAACAAAAATGTTTCCCAGACTAAAGCGGTTGTCATAAATTCTGTAGTTTATTTAATCGAGCCTCATTAGCATGTAATATGTCTATTCCTCGGGATAGATACATCGCTTGTAGTGTTGTGCTTGTTTATTTAAACTATTGTCTGTATGAGATTAGTTTGATCTCATATTTTCAAAAATTATAATATTATTCTCCAAAACTATATATATTAAATTAAATTAAAAAATATTTTCTCCCAATTTGGCGACCGACATTACCACAAAATAAAAAATGTATCTGATCGACGCTAAATTTTTTTTATTACTTGTGAAGGTTCGTTTTTAAATGTAATGTCTTTTGGACTTAAGAATTTTAGGGCTACGCTCCGGTGACTCATGGATGTAATATTTTATAATCATAAATGAAAAAATGTTGAAGTGTATGTTTATGATGTGCTAGTTAAGAGTCGATCTACAAAAAAACACATTAATGACTTCAAAGAAGTATTTCCACCCTTAGAAAATATAATATGAGGTTAAACCCAGTAAAATGCACTTTTAGGGACTCGACTAAAAAATTATTTGGTTTCCTTTTAACACCTGAATGTATAAAGGTACATCTAGAGAAATTGAGAGCTTTGATGGACATGTCATCCTCAAGAAATGCAAAAGAGATTTGAAATTCACTAACAATATAGCTAGATTTTGCTATTTTATCTCAAAATTGGGTGATAAATGTTCAATTTTCTTTAGAGCATTAAAGAAAAGTACACATTTTGAATGGTCAGAGGAATGTGAACAAGCTTTTAAGATTCTGAAAAAACTCTCTGGTATCATTATCACTAATCCAAAGCTTAAATCCAAATGAAGAAATCTCCCTATAGTTGGGAGTCAGAGCAAAGGCAGTTAGTTTGGTGTTTGTTATAGATGATCAGAGAAAGTAATATTTGGTCAAGTCCTCAAAGGATCTAAAACTAGGTACCCTGTAATGGAAAAACTAACTTTTGTTATAGTTCTTTCGACTTACAAGCTTCAATGGCATTTCCGATTGCACCCGATACAGATCATCACCAATCATTCGTTAAGTATGTTCTTACTCGACTGAAAAATTTCGATCAACTCTTGAATTGGGTCGTGGAACTCAATAAGTTTGATATCTCCTGCGTACCCCATATGACAATTAAGGCACAAGCAATCATGAATTCCTTGGTGGATTTTTTTGAGATCATTGAATTAAATGATAAAAAAACATAAATAACGATTAGGTATGGGCTCTACACATTGATGTGGCTTCTAAGTAATCCAATGCAGGGCTTAGATTGACCTATATCAGTCCTATCGGAGATGTAATTTGAAGTTACCAACAATTAAGTGGAGTATGACGCCTTGATTTTGGGTTTTTTTCTAGCATATGAAATAGGTACTCAAAATCTTCTTGTGAAATCAGACTCATTATTGGTCATGAAACAAGTAAATGGAAAGTTTGAATCTTGAGACGAGATGATGGCTAAATATATCAAGAAGGTGAAATAAGAGATCAGAAAGTTTACTAACCTTAGAATTGAGCATGTCAGTCTTGAAGAAATCAAGTGGCAGAAATTTTATTTAAGCCCATCAACTTAGAAGGGTTGACACAATGGCTTATCCGGCTGACAATCAAAGAAATTGTGAAAATGGAAGCGACGACAAGAAGTAACAAAATTTGGATGGATCCCTATATCCTATACCTTAAAAAAGAAATACTATCTGAAGATATCAGTAATAAAAGATGTTTTAAAATAAAGGTTGTAAAGTATTTAATGATCGAAGGAAAAATGTTGAGATGGTTGGTTACTTATATGTACCTAAGATGCTTGAGAGGGGATGAAATCCAAGATGTCCTTCGGGACATGCATTTATGAGAATGTGGAAGTCATTCAGAAGGAAAGACTGGTGTATGATGTTCAAAGGCAGTGTTACTTATGGCATATGCTTTTACAGTATGTAGAGGTGTTTTTAAGGAAATGCGAATAATGTCAGAAGTATGCCCCTCTACTTCATCAACCTGTTCTCAAGCTCCATTCTATCACTGGTCCCCGATTGTTCGGCACTTAAGGACTCGACATTCATAAGCCATTTTAGCCATCAAAAGGCCAATTAAAATTCCTATTAGTTGCAAATAGATTATTAGTCAAAATGGGTTGAAGCCAATACGCTCGCCCAGATCACAACATATGAGGTACAAAATTATATATGGATGGACATCTTTTAATGATATGGTTTATTGCTCGCCATCATTACCAATAATGTAACACAATTAACTAACCAAAGAGTAAGAAATTTATGTGTAACCAAGGGATTGATATGAAGTTTGCATAAATTCTTCGCCCATGGACAAATGAACAGGCAGAGGCAACCAATAAATNCATTGAATTAAATGATAAAAAAACATAAATAACGATTAGGTATGGGCTCTACACATTGATGTGGCTTCTAAGCAATCCAATGCAGGGCTTAGATTGGCCTATATCAGTCCTATCGGAGATGGAATTTGAAGTTACCAACAATTAAGTGGAGTATGACACCTTGATTTTGGGTTTTTTTCTAGCATATGAAATAGGTACTCAAAATCTTCTTGTGAAATCAGACTCATTATTGGTCATGAAACAAGTAAATGGAAAGTTTGAATCTTGAGACGAGATGATGGCTAAATATATCAAGAAGGTGAAATAAGAGATCAGAAAGTTTACTAACCTTAGAATTGAGCATGTCAGTCTTGAAGAAATCAAGTGGCCGAAATTTTATTTAAGCCCATCAACTTAGAAGGGTTAACGCAATGGCTTATCCGACCGACAATCAAAGAAATTGAGAAAATGGAAGCGACGACAAGAAGTAACAAAAGTTGGATGGATCCTTATATCCTATACCTCAAAAAAGAAATACTATCTGAAGATATCAGTAATAAAAGATATTTTAAAATAAAGGTTGCAAAGTATTTAATGATCGAAGGAAAACTGTTGAGATGGTTGGTTACTTATATGTACCTAAGATGCTTAAGAGGGGATGAAATCCAAGATGTCCTTCGGGACATGCATTTATGAGAATGTGGAAGTCATTCAGAAGGAAAGACTGGTGTATGATGTTCAAAGGCAGTGTTACTTATGGCATATGCTTTTACAGTATGTAGAGGTGTTTTTAAGGAAATGCAAATAATGTCAGAAGTATGCCCCTCTACTTCATCAACCTGTTCTCAAGCTCCATTCTATAACTGGTCCCCGATTGTTCGCCACTTAAGGACTCGACATTCTTAAGCCATTTTAGCCATCAAAAGGCCAATTAAAATTCCTATTAGTTGCAAATAGATTATTAGTCAAAATGGGTTGAAGCCAATACGCTCGCCCAGATCACAACATATGAGGTACAAAATTATATCTGGATGGATATCTTTTAATGATATGGTTTATTGCTCGCCATCATTACTAATAATGTAACACAATTAACTAACCAAAGAGTAAGAAATTTATGTGCTAACCAAGGGATTGATCTGAAGTTCGCATAAATTCTTCGCCCATGGACAAATAAACAGGCAGAGGCAACCAATAAACTAGTTTTGAACCTGCTATGGAAAAAAGTTGAAGGGATAAAGAGAAATTGGGTAGATTTATTACAAATCAACAAGAATAAGTCAAAAGTGGTACTGCTCGTTACTTCAACAAACATGTTTGGGAAAAAAATTTCTTCCAGAGAAATAGTTTTGAAGAAAGTTGATCTACCAGCTCGGTAAACCGGACTAGACTTGGAGTGGACCGTACATCATTAGTCAACAAGTTTCGCATGCAGCTTATAAAATAAAGGGTTACACCCGAAAGAATCTCCCAGGACATAGAGTGATGATGGCTTACAGAAATTTTTTTCCTAAGAAAAAAATTATGTATCAATATTTTATTACTCGAGGATATATTGTTACGCAATATTTGTAAGTCTTTGTTCTTTCAATATAAGATATTGTTTGGAAAGATTTTGTATAATTCTGTTTGAAATAACACTCAGAAAAAATTGTAAAATTTTAACGCTTGAGGAACTCAAAATGATAAAAAAGTTTAATAACAATTGAAATATTCCAATCATAGCGAAAGTCTCTCCGACTGGATGAGCCAAAGACTCTCCTACGAGATGAGCGAAAGACTCTCTTATGGTACCAGCGAAACACTCTCCAGTGGGACAAGTGAAAGACTTTTCTATAGTATGAGTGAAATAATATCCTACGGTATGAGTGAAACACTCCCCTATGGGATGAGTGAAAGACTCTCCTGTGAGAAAAGTAAAAGGCTCACCTATTAGACAAGTGAAAGACTCTCCTACGGGAAGAGCTGGAGACTACTCTATGAGATGAGCAAAAAACTCTTGAACAGTATGCGCAAAATGCTAGTAAAAAATAGACTATATATATACATATATATATACCTATAAATACATACAAAAAAAGAAAAAAAAAGAATTGTTTAAGTCAAAAGAAAAGCAATTGAAAATAAATATTTGATCAAAACAAAACTTTCTTTTCTTAGGTATTGTTCTTACAAGTTTCTTTTCACAAAAATTATCAACACAAAAAAGAAATGCTTATAATAGACAAAAGGTATTTATCCGAGTGCTGTAGACTAAGCATTTGTTGAGCCTTCTTGATTTTCTTCTTCTTCTTCTTCATCTTCTTTTCCAGCCTTTCTACATATGCTTCTTTGCTAGCAACGAGGGGAGCAAGGAGGACTCCAAATTCTTTTGGGTTGACATAAGTACGGTCGACAAGTCCATGACTAATGAATTTATTGGTCGCAAATGTAATGCCCCTAAGAAGTTGGTGAGAAATTTTGGCTACGTGTTCTTCTTGAGGTTTGACTTTATCCAAGGCTGCCCTGAATTCCTTGTTTACTTTAGCCAAATTATTTAATTTTTCCTTAAAATAGAATTCATCTTTCTTTTGTCCTTCAAGTCAAAGACCGGGATGGCCTTTGACGACTCACTTATCCCGCTTTCCTTCTCTTAACCAATTTTCTAAGGCTACCTCTTTATCCTCAGCCAGGACCGCCTAGATTCATCGAGAGCTTGAAAGTGAGCCGCTTCCATTGTCATCAGGTGATACCGAGCAAAATTTTGTTGAAGCTCCTCACGATTGAGTGACTTCAAATCATCCTCAAATTTAATCGACCATACTACCTCGAAGAGAAGTAAGGGACATTGTCAACCTCTGGGTTGTTAGGGAACCAGTCCTTTGCCGGATCAATTAATTATAACTGATAGTTGGAACTTGGAACTAATGAAAATCTTTCCAGCCCTCAACAAAAATGACCTTCTGAACGAGAAAAAAATAACTTCAATAAAACAAGATTACTAATTTTTAGTTAACAAAGCCAACACATCATTCATGGCTATGTTTTCAGTATTTATTTGATTAAATAGCTCATATTGTATACTCTTTTTTATCATCATGTTGTTTGAACCAAAGCCATAAGCAATGATCTTGGAAATAATTTTATATAATCAATCATGATGACCATATCTCTCTTACTTGAAAATATTTTCTTATTTCTCTTCTTTTATTATTATTATTATTATTTTTGCCCCTTCTACATGGTTTTACCATTCTTCTTTTTGACCCATTTAGCCCCTAAATGAGAAGATAGAACAACTTTTGATGTGGCTCCATCTTCTAAGCTTCATGAACTTATCCATAAGATAGAGAGGAATAATGGAAGAGTGGAAATGAATTGAATACGCAATTGTTCTTTTCTAGTATTGTCGTCTATAACTTGTCATCTCACTTGTCAAATTAAAAAAAAAAAAAAGATTATTTAATGTAACAAATTTTATCTATTAAAAAATTAATATCCTATACTATTGAATTATTTTATTTAGTTTTCATGCTTATTAAACTCAGTAGTTCCCACAAATTTATCATGTGATATATATTTTATATTTTTATTTATAGTGATGTATTATTCTATAATTCTATATGAATTATTTGAGCATTATTTTACAATCACACAAGTTTGAACCATTCCCTCTAATCTATTATTGAATTGAATGTAAGTAAACGTTGAAATTGTCAAAATTATTAACTCCACAATATGGTCGAAACAATATCTTTTTTGCCCACTGAAAAAGAAGAGTAACGAATCTTTAACTACAACTAGCTAATAGATTCGAGCGGAAAAGATAAAGCTAAATATAAAACAGTCAAATAAATGTATACATTCATCTGTATGAAAACATATATGTTTATTAGAACATTCATCTATTTAAGCATGTGTATATATCAAATGGAAAAATGATAAATTGATGAGACGAACTCTATGATACTAATAATTAATTCCCTACTCTAATCATAAATGAGCCTAAATCTTGCCTTTGGAAACATAGTCAGAAATTAGATAAGGGAATTTGAAGGGGAAAAAGCCCTTTAATTCTTATATGAGCATTTTAATGAAACACATTTGATGTCTTATATCTCTTAATTATAATATCATTAAAATACTTATCAGAACCATTAAGTTGGACAGCAATAATCATATACAAGGCCAATACCCATCTTACGCGGCGCGGCAACAAATCGCGAAAAGTTACTGTTTGGCTCCCGGCTTCGTGGCAGAAGGACGTCAAAGA
Organism: Phalaenopsis hybrid cultivar; assembly: GCA_002079205.1. Taxonomy (NCBI): domain Eukaryota; kingdom Viridiplantae; phylum Streptophyta; class Magnoliopsida; order Asparagales; family Orchidaceae; genus Phalaenopsis; species Phalaenopsis hybrid cultivar. Next base: position 5,685 of record JXCR01144820.1, on the reverse strand, counting down.
GGGCAGAAAGCGGCCGCGGGATTGACTCCGCTGCCCCAGCTTTCGTCCACTAAATATTCCAAATTGTTGTCTCTGCCCTAGCGTTCTTCTTCCCGCGCCGTCTCACCTCTCGCCTTCAACCTCAACCAGCCCTCTCGCCTCTCGCCTCGACCAGCCCTCTGGCCTCTCGCCTTGGACCAAGTAATCGATCTCTTCTCGCCTTCACTTGTAATCGATGAAAATATGGAGTTCATTGCGATCTCCTCTCATTTGTTTTGTGATCACTTGTTTTCTCGATCTCCTCTTATTTGTGTTCATTGCGATCTGAATTTTGTATGGAGTTTAATATTTTGTAAGGAGTTTTCTCGCATATGTGTGAAAGGGATTTGTTTTCTCGCATTTGTATCAAAAATTTTGTATGCACAAAATAAATGAGAGGAGTTCAATGCGATCACTTGTTTTTCTTCACTTATTTTCTTAAATATGCATTATTTGAGAAGAGAGGCTTGTTTTCTTCACTTGTTTTTTCGCCTTCACTTGTTTTCTTAAATATTTTCTTAAGGAGTTCATTGCGGATTTAATATTACCTTAAATCTTTTCATCCATATTTTCTTAAGGTAATCGATCCCTTCTTGCCTCTTGGCTTCTTATATCCATGTTCGTCCATATTTTCTTACAAGGGTGTAAGCTCTGCAAAATGGATATAAAATGCAGATAATATAATAAATTTTGCTTATGGAGTTTCAAAAATTTCATTGTTACAGTACTTTTTTAAACAGTTTTATCAAACAAGGGCATAATTGTCATTTTTTCAGAAATAACTGCTCTGCACCTGTTTTTACACAGTTGCACCAAACAAACAGCCAGTTTCCCTGTAGCTGCTTCCCCGCAGCTTCCCGAGGCAGCGCAGCTGCAGCTGCCCAACTTTTCAGCTGCGCCAAACAGAGCCTAATTCTAAAATTCCCTGCCATGCTAAAATCCCCCATCACTAATAAATATGATGCCTACTAACAATTCTAAAGGGGTTTACCAACCATTGATAATATTGATGATGTATGCCATATCCAATAAAATTATATGAAATTAACTAATTAGTGGCAGACTTAGTGCTAGAATTTTTCGATGCAACATTTAGCATTTGCTTTGTGGCATTTTATTAACATAAAAGGTTTGGGAAAGCTTGTGCTTCAAATAATTTTGACGCAAAATGTTTATGTCAACTTTAACGTCACTGATTCATTGACACAAACATTTTGAATTGAATTTAGCATCACTAAATTGTCTACGTAATATTTTTACTTAATGTCGTCGAACTGTTTGAAGGTATTTTGACACTAATTCATTTGTGTCAAAATAGTCCAACATAAATCCGACGGCCATGACCTATAATTCTAATCTCGTGCACTTCAGCTTGATTCAAGCCCTTCGCTATTCCATACTTACCGCTCCAGCAATTGGGTTTCTCCACGGAGCATCCGTGTAATTTCACCAGCGAAATCACATCTCCAATGGGTCTTCTTCCAATCCAATCATAGGTAAACTTCTCCTCTCAAATTTAGATCTTCCTTGAAGTTTTTTTTTTCATGTGTGAAATTGAAGTTTTGGTTTACATAAAAATTGAAGTATTTGGTTTACAAATGTGATACATTAAGAATGGTGTTGTTTGTATGTGAAATATAAAGTTAGGTGTTGCATATGTAACACATAAGACATGTGTGATTTGTTATGTAAATATTGAAGTTTAGTTGTTAAACATGTAATACATAAGAATTGTGTCATTTTTATGAGAAAAATTGAAGTTTGGGTGTTATATATGTAATGTAGAAAAATTGAATGGAATGTATGAGATATTTAATACATATGAATTGTGTCTACTTCATTTTTAAAAAAAGCTTGGAGTTTAGAGATGTGATACATAAAGATGTTGTGGTTTGCACATAAAATATAAGTTTAGGTGTTACATAAGAATTATTTGATTTAAGTTTAGGAGTTACATAAGAAATTGTAGGTGTAAGCAACACAATAAATAAAAAATAACTGAAATGTCTATAAAAGTTGAGGTTTAGGTGTCAGATATATAATATGTATTAATTGTGTTTTAGTATGTAAAAATTGATGTTTAGGGTGTATATATGTAATAAATGAAAACTGTGTAGTTTGTATGTAAAGTTGAAGTTCAGGGGTTAGATATATAATACATAGGAATTATGTGCTTTGTGTGTAAATCTAAATGTTGTTATTAGATATGCATGCAACACATAAGAATTAGTGGAAGGTATCAAAAAATTGAACTTTAGGTGTTAGATATGTAAGACATATGAATTGCATAGTTTCTATGCAAATAAAAATTTAAGATTGGGTGTTAGGAGTGTAATACATATGGAATGAGTAGAATGTTTCTAAAAGTTGATGTTTAGGAGTTAGATATGTAATAAACATGAATTGTGAATATATGTAAAAATTAAAGTTTGCGGTGTAGATATGTAATACATGAGAATTGTGTGGTTTGTATGTAAAATTAAATTTTAGGTCTTATATACATATCACTTATGTAATACATAAGAATTATGTGGTTTGTATGTAAGAAATTGAAGTTTGGATGTTAGATATGTAATACATGAGAGTTTTGAGGTTTGCATGTAACAATTTAAGTTTAGGTGCTAGCTGTGTAATTCAAAAGAATTGTATGAATTGTATATTAAATTTAAAGTTTATGTAAAACATATGTAATGCATAAGAATTGTGTGTGGTTGGTTTGTAAACATTTAAGTTTGAGTGTTAGAAATATAATACATATGAAATGTATTTATGTCTAATATTTAAATGTACTAATCTATAAATCTTCAAGTAGGATGAAAATTAGATTATATTCAAGAAGAAAAGAAGTTTTTGATAGAAATTGTGCAAATGACTCACAAATTCCCATTAAACTCTCAGAAGGTAAGTTTTGAAGCTCCTATGCAAGGAACAAAAATCAAGCGTATCTAACACCTGAAAAAATCAAGTTGGATATGTATCGCAAATGATTCAACCCAATTATTGGTACTAGACTGCACATGGTGAGTATGTACTAGATGTTCTGTCCGATCATGTTGGTCTCTCATCAAATTATGCCCCTCCAATAAAATACGATCCCCACAGATACGAAGAAATAATTTATGATGCCCGCAGGGCTCATTTCGTTGGAAGTATTCTTGGTGATAATTAAACTTAGAACATTGAAGCATAACAAATCTATGATTTACCAAATGTTGCACAACAACCTTTATGCTACTCAGAGAGTTATAAGTGGCTTTGAGAACGTTGAGAATCAAATCCAATACTGAAATGCCCAAAGAATGCTTCAATCTAGTGGCAGTATTTCTAAAGAAGCATACTCTATAGATAATTTAGTTCAGGATGACATCTCTGGAATAAAAGTGTTAGTATCTAAATTAAGGTTAATATATATGAAGATATATTGATGTGTTAAAGGTTGCATTCTATTTGATAAGGCTAATGCAATAGAGATAAAATATTAATTTTGTGGTGTTGAGAGATTCAAACCAAATGGGCAAAAGAGTATATATATATATATA
>JXCR01144815.1:249808-262308 GCA_002079205.1 Phalaenopsis hybrid cultivar | reverse complement strand
TAATTCTGAATTTGGAGGACAACGATTGTGAGCTAATCTTTTAGAAATGTCATGATTCTGAATTTGGAGGACATTTTGGGATTGATAAAACTGTTATTTTACAAGCTGGATTTTATTGGCCTACTATCTTTAGAGATGTTTATAGATACATAAAAACTCAAATGTCATGATTCTGAAATTGGAGAATATTTTGGGATTGATAAAACTGTTTATAAAATTTTGCAAGCTGGATTTTATTGGCCTACTATCTTTAGAGATGTTTATAGATACATAAAAACTTGTGAACGGGATTCTATTGGCCTACTCTCTTTAGAGATGTTTACAGATAATAACTTGTGATCGATGTCAACGAGTAGGTAATATATCTAGAAGAAATGAAATGCCTCTGAATTTCATGTTAGAAGTTGAGATCTTTGATGATTGGGGATTCAATTTCTTGGGGCCATTTATTCCTTCATCTGGGAACTTATACATATTAGTTGTGGTAGACTACTTTTCAAAGAGGATTGAAGCACAAGCTTTACCTCATTATGACGCTAAAAGTGTTTTAATATTTTTATTGAAAAACATTTTCACTAGATACGGAATGCCGAGAGTGATTATCACTGACAGAGGATCCCATTCAGGCATAAATACATTCAGAGATTCACAGAAAAGTTTAATGTTATTCATAAAATCTCTACTTCCTATCACCCTCAGACGAGTGGGTAGCTGAAGTTTCTAAGAGAGAGATTAAATAAATACTGGAGAAGACTGTAAACCTTAGTAGAGTAGATTGGTCTACTAGACAGGATACTGCATTATGAGCTTACATGACTGCTTATAAAATTTTTATTGGAATGAATCTTTACAAGCTGATTTTTGGAAAGGCTTGTCACTTACCAATAGAATTGGAGCATAAAACATATTGAGCGATTAAAAAATTTAATTATAATTTGAAAGATGCTGGTGAGAAAAGATTGTTACAAATGAATGAATTAGAAGAATTAAGATAAGAATTTTATGATAACGACAGAATTTATAAGGAGAAACTAAAGTTATGGCATGATCGGGAGATTAATCAAAAGAACTTTGAACCAGGACAAGAAGTTTGGCTTTACAATATAAGGCTGAAGTTTTTCCTTGAGAAATTGAAGTCTCGTTGGTTATGACCCTTTACTGTAAATCGAGTTTACACTTTCGGAGTTGTTGAAATTGAGGATCAAAAGACTGGGAATAGATTTAAAGTAAATGGATACATATTAAAGTATTTTAAAGAGGTTTTAATGGTCAGTCAACCTGAATAATTTCTAAATAGGTTGGGCTGACGACGTTAAACCAAGTGCTTTATGGGAGGCAACCCATAATTATCTTTATTTTTATTGCAATTATAGTATTTTTTTTGAAATTATCGTTAGTCTGTAGTAGATTTACTTAACTACCTATATGTCTATGTGTGTGATTTGATTTGAACTTATGTGTTTGCTTTACTTTTGAATTTTGCTTTTAGATCTCAGTATAGTTGAGATTGAGTATAGAATATTTGTTTTCAGCGTTAAAAGTGTTGTGGTTTGGATTGCGACGCTGAATTGTGTATTAAGGTTGAGAAAATTTCAAACTTATGTGTGTTGTCTAACATGTATTGTAACCCTTGGATTTTATATATAATTGTGATATTTTGTGTTGTGAATGTTTATTTGTGTTAGTACATCATTTAATCACTTAAATTTATGTCTAAAATGATTGAACGAATGTAGACGAGGCTTGAAATTGATCGAAGTCACAAAAATCTAGAAATTAAACTAATTTTTAAAATTTTGCCGACGACGCCATCGATGTCGCCGACGACGTATTTTTCCCGAGACTTATGCTATTAAATTCAATAGAGCTCGCCGACGGCGCTGACGACCCCGCCGACGGCGAGATCCCAAAAAACAACTTTTAACCACAATTTTGACCAGTCAACCGCCACTATTCATCATCCCCTTCCTCTAAAAATCAAAAATTTTGGCCTTTGGCTTTAGAGATCTTGGATTTGGGGCCATTTCAAGGCTTTTAGACACCAGATTTTATCATCTCTCGATAAGAGCTTCACTCCAACCTAAGAATATTTGATTTTCACCTTTGACTTTCTTCCACATTGAGGAGATCCAAAAAAATTGAGAATGTGAAGAAAATATTTAGAATAAATTCATGAAACTTAGTTTTGAACTCTTAGAGTCACTCTTGGAAGCCATTATTTGAGTATTTGAAGTGTATTTTGGAATTTTTTTATAATTTTGATTAGATTGAAATGGCTCTATGACAAAAGAGGCAATTTGAGTTTGATGAGTCTCACTTCATCAATGCGAAGGCTCAGTCAAGATTTACTTCAATATTTCAAGGGAAGAAATTTAAAGTTGTATGAATCCCATAAAGGATGGAGATCAAGGAGTAGGAGTGAAGAACCATCTACTAGTAGTGATATCCCCTCTTCTAGTTATGGCCCTCCTTCCTCTAGTTCCCCTACCCTTCATGATTTGATGAATGAGTTAACCTTGCAGCAGAAGAGTATAGAGAAAATAGATGAAAGAATTAAGGATTAGAACATAGACATGATTATGATAGTGAGTACCTACAGAGGCATTCTGACTTTGAGATAGCTTACTACGAAGCTCGGACCCGACACTACAGAGGTGAGCCTGATGTTACTTTTTTTGAATGCCCCCATTTTACTTAGTATTAGCCCAATCCACCTGCAGACCAAGGAGACGGAGATGTATTATGGGATTTTGATATATGATAGTGATTGATGTACTTTTATTTTATGAATTTGTGATAGTGATGGATGTATGTATGTTTGTACTTTCATTTTATTTTCTATTTTATTTTATGTTTGCATAAATGTTTAGTGTTGTAGTAAAAAAATTACATTTGTAGTTGTAATAGACTTTGATTAGTATTTTGTAAAATTGTAATGTAATGTGATTTTTATATTTACATTTTGATGTATTTGTAATTGTTTTTATTTAGTATTGTGATGTGTTAGGGAAATATAGTGTTTGTATAATATTTAGTTTTGTACTTATTTTAAAATTTCATTATCCAACAAATTCTGTAATGATTTATATGTATAGAAAGCTCCTAATATTACAAACAAGTTTAGAATGATGAAAATGCCTAAAGTACTGAGGTATGATTTATATTTAGAATTTTTCTTTCCACCTGTATCATTCCATATTGAAAAATTTAAGTTTGGAGGAGGGAAGAAAAAGATTAACTATTATATGTTCTCAATTTAAATATTTTCAAAAATTATTAATATAATTTTTTGTAGTGAATTTAGTTCATATAACTATATTTTGTAGATATTTAAATATTATGGTAGATTTAAAGGAATATTTTTGTAAGTAAATTAATTTTATAGATTAAGAGATTTAGTATAAGAGAATAATACTATAGTTAAACTATTTAAAATAAAGAAAATTATATTTTGAAGTATTAAGAATCTTAGAAATTCATTTGAGAAAAAAAGATTGGGGCTCAATGATGTAAAAGCTATGGAATACTTATAAGGTAAAAAAATGCTTTGAGTTTCAAATTTAAGGAAAGAAAAGTGAACTTCAAAATTATTAAATGCTATCTAGATATAGTAATTTTTACTTGAAATGAAAAAGAAAGGATTGATAATAATCCCTGAAAATAAAAGAAAAATATATAGGATTGAAAACAATCCAAATGAAAAAAAATATCTATATAAGAGAAGAGAAGCATGAGCAGATGCCTAATCAAAAACTGGCTTCACTTGGACCTACGAAAAATATAAAAGTGTGGAGAAGCTTGAGGAGATGCCTAATCAAAAATTGGCTTCACTGGACTTACCTAAAAAAGTGAGGAGAAGCTTGAGAAGATGCCTAATAAAAAATTGGCTTCATTGGACCTACCTAAAGTAAAACCTAAATACATTCCTGAACTTATATTTATGGAATAACATCTTTTACTAGTAATGTTCTTTTTAAGTTCCTATCATTTGAATATTTTAAGTGACTTGATATTACAACCTATAGTCATTCTTGAAATGAATAGAAAACTGGAAATCTTAAACTTGATGACTAGATAGTATTGTACCTACAGAGTTAATTTAAGTACTTGAAATTTTTCTGAAAATCTCACTATGGTATTTACCTAAATCAAACTTATAGTATTTTTGAATTAAAATTTTACCACAGTAGATCATAATTTTTATGTAGTACTAAAATTACATGAGGACAAGTAATAGTTAAGTTTGGGGGATTTTGACCAAAGGAAAATATGTTGAGATTTTCATACCTATTTTACACTGATATTGATGATATTGCACTTTAAAGAAATGTATTTTTTATGTTTTTTGCAGCTATGTTGAATTATGATCATTGGAGCAAAAAGATACAAAAATGAGCGAATTTAGAGCAAAAAGGAGCAAAATATGAAGATTTGATCTTAGGCACCGACGACGGGCTCGATGCCGCCGACGGTGGGTTTTTCTCGAGAGTCCAGAATTAAATATTCTAGAAGGCCACCGACGGCGAGTACGTCGGTTCTCTCAACAGATGCATTGAATGTGGACAATATTTGAAGGGACGCTTGGGCAACTCTTGAAAACTCTCCTACAACTTTAACCAAAAATAATTTGGAGGCTGAGAGGGGGTGTCCGCTGATTCTTTGTTGTTTTTAGAGCCCATTAGAGTGTAGAGAGTGCTTAGTATTGTGAGGAATTCTTGGAGAGATTGTAAGAGTGGAAGGAAACTAAGAGATTTTTTCCTCCTTGCCACTTTAAAGGAGAATTCTGTGTGCTGTAAAGAAAGAAAGAGATTCAGAGGAACTTCGAGGAGTTTGCTTGGGGAAGAATTAGAGATAAGTGATATTTACTTATTGAAGTTTATATAACTTTTCTTTTATATATAAATTCCAAGTTTTGTTACTTATTGTAGTTTGTATGACTTTGCTTTTATATATGAAATCTAAGTTTTGTCGTATCTTCTCCATGAGTTCTGAGTAGTTTTCTCTGTCTTTCTCCTTATGCTTTGAATTTTATGAAATGGTGATTTGAATTGGTTGTGCCATGAGAATGTTAAAGAAGTTGTGATGATCTTTTTACTTCAATCTTAATTTACTTTCAATCTGGCCAATTGATTCCCTAAAATATGTTGAGTTTTACAACTCAAGTGAAGATTACATCCAAGATTTAGGGAGGTTAAAGACCTTGAAAGTTGGGTGCAAATAAATAGGGAAATAAAAATTATCGGGCGTAGAATTGAAGATTTTTGAATGACAGACTAAAATCTTCAATTCGGTCCTATCGTTTGGGTGCTGAAGTGTAGATGTTTGCCCTCAGGCGAGGGGAACTTCGGAGCTCCTAAGTGAGAGTTGGTATCCTCCCAGCCTAGCCGCAGATTCAGTAACCAAGCCTAAGATTAGTCAATGTTCTTTATGCCTGGTCCAAAGGGTAAAGAATAAGTATGCTCCAATTTGGCACAATACAATTTGAACCGATTCAATTTATCCATTCACTTAAATCTCTTGACGAGGAGAACGATGCTTTCTTATATATTGAACTTCACATTGGAAACTTTTTTAGTAGAATTAGTTAATTAAGAGTTTATTAAAATTACATTTATTTTTCAATTGCCTATTACTGACAAATATGCAATTTGAACTATATTGTTGTGATTAAGTATTGATTTTTTTAATCTTAGTTCGTAGCCTCTAATATTACTTCTTGTGGGATTGATATCCAGGACTCCATTAGAGTCCTATATTACTTGAGGGATACGTATACTTGCGTTGAAAAGTGTGACTTTGCAATTATTGAGTATTTTATACACATCTTTATCAAATCTGTAACCGTTGTCAAGTTTTTGGCTCCATTGCCGGGGATTTAAATCTTCTAGAAGCAGTATCAAATTCTTGTATTTTTAAGCATATATAAAGTTGCTGTCACTACGGAACAAGGGTCCCTTGATTTGGGGAATCCCTTTTTAAATTGGCTAAATCAAAGAAAGATATGCCACAACCATCAAACCTCCAAGCGAATCACCATTAAACATTCCCTTGGTTTCCTTGACCATGCTAGCCACCAACCCTGCCTAGTGGCCAAAAAATACCAAAATTGAGAGATCCCCATGGCCAAAACCCAAATTTAAAACTCTCTGGCTTGGCTCACTCCCATTTGACATTGAATCCTCTCTTCCCTCCAATTAAGCAACTGATTGTGCCTACTGGCCAGCCTTGGTGGACACTCTTTCTCCCTTTATTTAAATTCCACCCCCTCACAACCAAATAGAGAGAGTGCACAAAACCTGTGGGAAACTCTGTGAAATTATTCTTAGAGCTCCTCACAACCCTCCTAAGTTCAAATCCAATGGTCTCAGCCACCCATTCCCCTTGTCTGAGTTCAATTTCAGATCTCAAACAAAGGAAATTTTTTTATCATTCAAATAAACCTCTACCAATCTTCAAATTAAATAGTTCCAAAGCTTTCCCAAACCAAACAAAGAAGATCCCCACATAAATCCCCATCCCTAGAGCACTCTAACCTACTGTTAAAACATTACTACATTACCCCTTGATCGAAATCTTGGTTAGACTCAACCTCAGCTCAAATCAAAACTTTGAGGAGCTTCTTGAGGTCAAAATAATGTGAAGAACCATTCCAATCTAGGCTACACCTTTTGGACCAAGGTATGCACCATTTTCTTCCAAATCGAGCTTGTTTTGGGCTTTTATGAAGAAAAGTTTTTCTCCGTGCTTGATCAACCATATGGATGTGTTTGACTTGATTAGATGCATGTGTAGGAAAAAAATATCACTTAATTTGGTTAAGTATTGACTGAGATCGGAGCATTTTAGTGTGGATGGTTCTTGGTTTAGAACTTTTGGGAACGATGAACGGATGTCGTCCGTTTCCGCATTTATTTTATTCTGAAAATATGAAAAAGCAACAAATTGTTCCTAATTGTTCCCTGATCACTTAGGACCCATTAAAATGGTTTTCTTAATTTTCCTGATTTAGTTATGTGTTTTTAAATGACAAAAGTGTATTTTCCCAATTTTCTATTAAAATAATTATAATAATTAAAATTAAAGTTATAAAAATGAAAAGTTTGTTACTCTAAGTTCTATGAACCTTGAGAGATTTATGAAAAATATAAAAAAGTAATATTTGTAATTAAAACATATTTTCTATTTGATTAATCACTAAAATTAACAAATAATTATAATAATTAAAATATAGTTTAAAAAATTATGAAATTTTGTCCAAGTGGTCCTCTAATTTAGGTGAACCTTAAATAATTTTCCCATGAACACAAAATTTACTTTGATTAACTAAAAAGCTTAACGTTAAAAATCCTATTTCGGAGTTGAAATAATTTTATAAATTAAATAAAAAGTGGAGAAATCATATTTTCTCCTTTGTTATTTTGATTGACCCATGACTAGGGTACCATAAAAAAATTCATATTTGATGAGTTATGAAGTGGAGAGCCATAGGAGTAAAATGGTAATTTTGGATCTTGATGCCGTAACTAAAATTTAGGACTAACCAAAAGGGTAAATGGGTAATTTTTATCATATTGAACTCTTATGGATGTTTTAAATTTAATGGGTTAAGAGGTAGAAGCTAATTTTTCATCTTTCCATGATAAGGGTAGAATTATAATTTTATAAATTGTTATGACTCGGAGGTTAAGTCAATTGGATGATCCTAAGGTAGGGGGCTTAAGTTAGGAAGATAATAATTCACTTATTTGAAGCCTCTAATTAGTGATTAGTCGATAACATGATTCTTTAATGAGAATTGAATTTCATTTGATTTAACATTTTGATAATTACCAATTTACCCATGAAATCTTAATGGGCTTAGTAGTGAACTAGGCTTAATCCAAGATTGTTTAATGAGGTTGAGAAAAGATAATATTACTAATCTTGAACATTTTGAGAACACTACAAGCCTGACTTTAATGTTGTATTTAAAATCCTTAATGAATTTGAGTTTGTCCCTCGAGACATTCACTCACATAACTCTTAAGCAAAACATTAAATGACTGTATGATTACCCCACTCTGGGGATAATTAAAATATCAAGGTATATTGAGCATAGGGTGTATTAGTTCATTGAATCTAAAATCTAAATATAAATGGTTAATTAAACAATATAATAATATCAAATGAACTCGAAATGTTTCAAAGAATTTTAGAAGTTGTTCAGGGTTATGCCCCAAACATTTTAGAATCCTTTGGACACTTTGAAGGACAATTGAACTTTTTATTCTTTGTTCAATAAAATCATCCATTAAAACTTTTAAGGATTCACCAAGTTATGACCTAGGGTTTGGTAAATACACTTTCAATTGGTCTTCTTGTTCTTTGTTTTGGCAATATATTTAATCTACCTGCAAATTTATATATATGTTGCAGTCCTAACATTTTAGTGGGAGTGCGAGAAGATGACAGGGTACACATTTACATTTTTGCAATGCAATTTTCTTTCCTTTCACTTTACTGCATTTCCTACCTGTACTTGCTTTAATTACAAAAACTTTTTCAAAATTGAAAATTACAAAATCATTTTTCAAAATTTTAAAAAAATCAAAATTAAAAAACAAAACAATAATTTCATAACATGTCCTTCTAAATTTATGGGAGTCTCTTGGATGAGGTAACCCACAGTTGCTAACGAGATTTCCCCAGTTTAAATGAGCTTAACAGCTCGTTTAAGTTAAGTAAATTCAAAAGAAAATCATGGTACCAGAATAAGAGAATTGTGGGATCCTAACGGATGTTGCTCTAATTAACTTTAACCCCCCCATAATGATTGAGTTGAACTTATCATTTAAACCCTTAAACCTATAGATTTTAGGACTGCTACTTCGCTGAGGAGCTTGGTGTTAACTTCGAGGGCAACATTTTGCAACAGCAAGGACATCTACAATACTAATCTCTTCTTTAGAATTAAAAAACATAACCCATAATATTTTGAGGTTGTTTTCCTAGTACAACATAAATCTTCACTTTATCTTTAGCCTTAGCACAATCGTGTTGTGCAATTTAAGCCCTAACTCATTTTAGGATTCAGAGGTTGTTGTTTGTTACAACATAAATCATCGAATCTTCCAGGCTATTTGTATGATTGTATCATACAAATGTAAACTATAAATAATAATAATTGGCATGATGATACACTTGATAATTTTCTTCTCAAAATTGAAGCCGAACCATAGGATAGCTTGCGAAGTCCTTAAGGTTCTCCCCAAGTTCTGTGACACCCCTAGTTTTCTCCCTTTGGATTCCATAACAATGTTCCAAATTTGAGTCTTTCCCATTTGACACTCCTTGGTTTGATATTTGAAAAGTCCTATCCACTGAAATTCTTGAAGACAACACATTCTAATCTAAATCGAGAGTTTTCTTAGGTGCCCCCGGTCATTTAAGATGTTGTTAATTATAAAGGCTTACCCTTATAGGAAACTTTAAGAACCCAGATTAATATAAGCCCTATATAATTGTTTATATTAGATAGGAAAATTTTTCGGTCAACATAAATGTTAGCAAACTAAAATGGATGTTATAAATTCTTTAGTTTGTTTAATCGAGCCGCACTAGTAAGTAATAAGTTTATTCCTCACGATGAATGTATCATTTAAGGTGTTGTGCTCGTTTATTTAAACTATTGATCATATGGGATCAGATCGGTCTCGTATTTTCAAAAATTAAAACATTAATTTCAAAAATAATATATATTTAATTAAATTAAATATCTTCTTCCCAATTTGGCGACCGACAATCTTATGGTGACTCCACTGGAGAATAGTTTCTCTCTCCATTATGATAAAAAACTCTTGCCTTCATATATCGGTAATGTGTCCATGTTTCTTATGGACCAAATTGTCTTTCTTCCGTTGGCATGCTTTGCTCATTTCTTTCTTGAGCAAGTATGGTCAGCTTTTTTGGATTCCAGGACCATATGTTTAATCACCTTTAAAAAGAGAGATTCAGGAGTCCTTTAGGACTTTATCTTTTGTGTAGGATCAGACCCCTAATAGATGTGTTGGCGGAGTAGTTCCGCCCGGGCGATGTGCGTTGTGAAATTGGTCCTGCATTGGGTCCTAAACATCACTGTTTCCCTCGTATCTTTTGGGTTTGGTTTTCTATTTTGTGATTTAAGCCAAGTTGTTACGTCTATTTACCTCTTTTAATTTTAATCAAAACTCTTTAACGCTCTAATCACAAATAAATAATAAATTTGAAAATGAAAATAAGAAAGGACGTGCCCAGTCCACAGAATGACCTTTGTTAATTTTTAGTGTTCACACTGAAATTGCAAAGAGATTGTTGATACTAACCCTAAAAAATTTTCCTTTGAAGCTGCTGTGATGGCATTCCTTACCCTTACTTTCTCCTTGAGCCTGTCTACCAGCCGCGATGCCTGCAACATTACACCAACAATCAAGTTTGGAGCTTGATTCGACGAGTTTGAAGCAGTACTTGCAAGGCCTCATTCGTCTCATGAAGGTTGCTGCTCTAGAAGTTCAAGAGCCGTCTGTTGAGTTTGACTTTAGTTTTCCTAGGACTTCACTTCTTATAAGAAAGTGAAGATTGCTACTGCCCCAACAATCGTTTAGTTTTTTGTCCCCGCATCCATCCGTTCGAGAGTCATCGCACCAACTGCTGTCTCTGTGCCTACCGCACCGTCTGCCAAAGGAAATGAAAATTTGATTAAAGAACATTCAGTTAATGGGTTCACTACTTTGTTGTCAGTATTTGAAGTCGGTTAAAGTTCAAGGATTAGGCCGCTGACTAAGTCGCAAATAAGAAATCATAACTAAGAGATTCAGAGGGTTGTCAGGGCCCAGACAATACAGATAGCCTTTGTTGATGAGATTCCTCACCAGGAGGAACTCAAATTGCCTAGTATTGCTCCCCTCCTACAAGGAAGTAGGTTCCATTTTATAATGGGTACCACTAAGGATGGGAGCATCTATAGGATTTTTGCTGCTCTACCGTTATTATAGGATCGGGGTAAGAAGAGGGAGTGGTCCATTCCCATCACCAAAATTTGTACAGTGTTTGAAAGACTAGCCCCCAAGGAGGGGTGTCCTGTTGCTGAGTTGCTCAAGCGAGTGGGATGCGTAGTCTCACCCAAAATGAAGAAAGAAATATTGAAGGATATCAGATCGGTCTGCCAATTCCAGAAAGTAGTTGAAGTGCCTCCAGCCCATGTTCCAGTCAGGTTTCGGCTTGGGAGTCGTGTTCATAATATTACCACCCTCACAGATTCTACCCTTATTACGCTAAAGTCTGTAGGACGTCAATCGGTCAAATCACATCTGGGTCCAACTAGACCTCGTACCACTATTCATGAAAGCTTCCCAAAGAAGGATAAAGGGAAGAGACCCATTACCGGTGTACTTGGTTTGCATCAGGCGGAGCATACTTCTCTTTGACATATCGATGCCTCCTCTAAGACTCTCTATCTTAAACCATCAATGTCAATGAAGAGAGTGTGGGTACACAAGGATGCTGCACCAGTACGTTCTGATGAGCCTGTGGGGCAATTTTGTGGAATGAAGCATAGGTATGATGCATCAGAGGTTGATACCATTATTGTTACAATTGTCTTCATACAACAAGATGATGTTCAAGAGAGATCTTCAGATCTCAAGATTCAGGAGAAAGCAATCAAAGAAAAGGTAGAGAAGCTCAAATCCAAGATTGCAGAATTGGCTAAACAGCAAGGAGTAGGTGTTGTTGATGATGAAAATTTTAATTTCATGGATTATCTCGATGAGGAGTTCATGGAAACTAATGTCGTTGAAACTAGGGCCACTACATCTGCGTGCGATGCTCCACTTCCTAGTGAGAAGAATGTCGTGGATGACCTGTGAAGGGCCATTAAACTATCTGATGAATAGATCACAAGAATGGAGAAAAGGATGGAAGAGATGGCCGTTACCATGACCGTCATGGCTACAATATACGGGCAGTCTCAGTCACAGCAATTAGCTTTAGTAGAGGTTAATCAACCCAAAGTTGTGCATATTACAAACGATACAAGGAGGCGTTTCTATCAGTTGAGACGAATTGACGAATTGTGGAAGGAAGATTTAGTCCAGAGTTTGGTACCAGAGAAAGACATTAAGTAGATGGTCGAACAATAAGTTTAGGAGGCCTTAGCCCAATCTAAGGGTGGTGCAACAATCTCAAAGGGTAGACCTTACCTAGAGGATTTTGATGTTGTGCCCTAGCCCAAGGGCCTTTTTCCACAAAACTTCAAGAAATTTGACATAACCATAAATCCTTGTTGACCTCACTTTTGGTTGAGGTCTAGAAAACTTCTTTAGTAGCCTAGGTCTAGCCATAGGACTTTCCTATTGACTAGTCTTAGAAAATTAGAAGAGGTACCCCACCATTAGAAATTCAAAACTCTTCTTTTACTCAGCTTGAAATTCCACATATTGATCTTAACCTCTAGCATTTAGTAGGTAAGATCATTATAAGAGAAT
>JXCR01144815.1:216832-229332 GCA_002079205.1 Phalaenopsis hybrid cultivar | reverse complement strand
TGAGGATTCAAAATTCTTGTTGAGGATTGAAAGAAATGGGATATTAAAAACAATTGTGACAGTCATGATGAAGATTAAATTTCCATTTGATGCTAGAAAACTTTAACTTTAATTTCAATACTATTGGAAGATGAGGATCATAATTTAGGTACTGACCTCGGGATGAGAATTGAAATTTAAGTATCAATCCCGAAAAGAAAGTCATAATTTAGGTACAGACCTCGAAATGAGGGGTTTAGAATTTAGCTGCTGACCCAAAAATGAGAATTGAAATCTAAGTATCAATCCCAAAAAGAGAACTAGAATTTAGGTACCGACCTCGAAAGGAGGGAATCAGACTTTAGGTACTGTCCTCGAAATGGGAATTGAAATTTAAGTATCAATCCCAAAAAGAGAATCAAAATTTAGGTACCGAAAAATCTAAGTATCAATTCCAAAAAGCGAAGGCTGACTAAAAAAAATATATTAAGATTTTCATACCTATTTTATACTGATTTTGATGATATTGCACTTTAAAGAAATGTATTTTTGATGTTTTATTGCAGGTATGTTGAATTATGGTCATTGGAGCAAAAAGATGCAAAAAAGAGCGAATTTGGAGCAAAAAAAACCAAAATATGAAGATTTGATCTTGGGCGCCGACGGCGAGATCGAAGCTGTCGACGACAAGTTTTTTCCAAGAGTCTAGAATTAAATCTTCTAGAAGGCCACTGACGACGCCATCGAGGCCGTCGAAGGCGATTACGTGAGTTCTATCAACATATGCATTGAATGTGGACGATTTTTGAAGGGACGCTTGAGCAACTCTTGAGAACTCTTCTTCAACTTTAAAAGAAACATTTGGAGGCCGAACATTAGGGTGTCCACGGGGTGCTTGGTCTGTGTCCGTTGAGTCTTGGTTGTTTGTGGAGCTTATTAGAGTGTAGAGAGTGGTTAGTATTGTGAGGAATTCTTAGAGAGATTGTAAGAGTGGAAGGAAAGTGAGAGATTTCTTCCTCCTTACTGCTTTGAAGGAGAATTCTATGTGTTGTAAGGAAAGAAAGAGATTCAGAGGAACTTCGAGAAGTTTGCTTGGGGAGAAATTAGAGATAAGTTGTATTTACTTATTGAAATTTGTATGACTTTGCTTATATATATAAATTATAAGTTTTGTCATATCTTCTCAATGAGTTCTAAGTAGTTTTCTCTCCCTTTCTCCTTATCTTCAGATTTTATGAAATGGTGATTTGAATTGGTTGTGCAATGAGAATGTTTAAGAAGTTTGTGATGATCTTTTCACTTCAATCTTAATTTACTTTCAATCTGGCCAATTGATTTGTTAAATTATGTAATTGGCAAAACCATGAAAATGTTTTTGGTAATTTGAATTGGTGAAGCCATGAAAATGTTAAAGAAATTGTGATGATCTTTTCACTTCAATCTTAATTTATTGGAGCCATGAAAATTTTAAAAAAATTATGATGATCTTTTCACTTCGATCTTAATTTACATGAAGCCATGAAAATGTTTGAGAAATTGTGATGATCTTTTCACTTCGATCTTAATTTACTTTCAAATCTGGAATTGATTTGTTTAAAATATGTTGAGTTTTACAACTAAAGTGAAGATTATATCCAAGATTTAGGGAGGTCAAAGCCCAATTGATTTGTTAAAATATGTTGAGTTTTACAACTAAAGTGAAGATTACATCCAAGATTCAATTGATTTGTTTAAAATATGTTGAGTTTTACAACTAAAGTGAAGATTATATCCAAGATTTAGGGAGGTCAAAGCCAATTGATTTGTTAAAATATGTTGAGTTTTACAACTAAAGTGAAGATTACATCTAAGATTCATGGAGGTCAAAAAAATGTTTAAGAAATTGTGATGATCTTTTCACTTTGATCTTAATTTATTTTCAATCTGGTCATAAATGTTAAAGAAGTTGTGATGATCTTTTCACTTTGATCTTAATTTACCTTCAATCTGGCCAATAATGTTTAAGAAATTGTGATGATCTTTTCACTTTGATCTTAATTTGCTTTCAATTTGACCAATTATTTGTTAAAATATGTTGAGTTTTACAACTAAAGTGAAGATTACATCCAAGATTGAGGGAGGTTTTAAAATATGTTGAGTTTTACAACTAAAGTGAAGATTACATCCAAGATTTATGGAGGTCAAAATAAAATATGTTGAGTTTTACAACTAAAGTGAAGATTACATCCAAGATTTAGGGAGGTCAAAGCCATTGGAAGTATGTTGAGTTTTACAACTAAAGTGAAGATTACATCCAAGATTCAGGGAGATCAAAGCCCTTAGAAATTGGGTGCAAATAAATAGGGAAATGTTGAGTTTTACAACTAAAGTGAAGATTACATCCAAGATTTAGGGAGGTTAAAGTCCTTGAAAATTTGGTGCAAATAAATTAGGAAATAAAAATTATCGGGCGAGAATTAGAGATTTTAGAGTGACAGACTAAAATCCTCAATTCGGTCCTATCATTTAGGTGCTGAAGTGTAGATGTTAGCCCTTAGGCGAGGGGAACGTGGGAGCTCCAAAGTGAGAGCCGGTATCCTCCCAGCGTAGCCACAAATTCAATAACCAAGCCTATGATTAATCAATGTTCTTTATGTCTGGTCCAAAGGGTAAAGAATAAGTATGCTTCTATTTGACACAATAGATTTTGAACTGATTCAATTTCTCCATTCACTTATATTTCTTGACAAGGAGAATGATGTTTTATTATATATTGAACTTCACATTAGAAACTTTATTAGTAGAATTAGTTAATTAAGAGTTTTTTAAAATTACATTTTTATTTCAATTGTCTATTAGTGACAAATATGCAATTTGAACTATATTGTTGTGATTAAGTATTGATTTTTTAAATCTTGGTTCGTAGCCTCTAATATTACTCGCTATGGGATCGATATCCAAGATTCCATTAGAGCCCTGTATTACTTGAGCGATACATAACTTGCGTTGATAAGTGTGACTTTGCAATTATTGAGTATTTTATACACATCTTTATCAAATCTATAACCGCTGCAAGTTTTTGGCGTTGTTGGCCGGGGAGTAAAAACTAGATTTAAAAAAAATATAATCATAATTAGAGTAACGGATAAATTAGGACTATTAGAAAACTTTTACATCAATTACAACTTATTTTCATATTTAGTTAAGTGTTTTTCTGTGTACTGATTTCAATTGTATGCGTAAATTTGAGCCTGAAAATCTTATACCCTACAATTCAAAATTAGAACGCACTGTTAGGAGAATCAGAAAACTAAAAAAAGAACCTAGAAATCCTGACACAATGGAAAACGATGTGAACAATCAAGGAATAGGAAATGAATATCAATCTAGACCTCTACGAGAT
This sequence comes from Phalaenopsis hybrid cultivar, assembly GCA_002079205.1. Taxonomy (NCBI): domain Eukaryota; kingdom Viridiplantae; phylum Streptophyta; class Magnoliopsida; order Asparagales; family Orchidaceae; genus Phalaenopsis; species Phalaenopsis hybrid cultivar. Next base: position 225,971 of record JXCR01144815.1, on the reverse strand, counting down.
TATGCAAATCCTACAGCAGATGAAATTCACATCTTCTCTAGGTAAGAGCTACACTTTGAACTCAAAATCTTTTATTTTCACTAAGGATTTATCTTACATCGCCGAGATCCAAAATTTTCAATTTTTTTAGAAGATTTTGAGAAAATTCTTTGGTGAAGAACTCTTACTTAGTAGATTTAAGTTTAAAACGTTTCACGTTGTGATTTTCAAAATTTTTTGGAATTTATTTGGATTTTATCATATTTTCATAGATTACCATGGCACCAAGAATGAGCAAGGGAAAAGAAAGGTGGATTTTGATGACCAAAAGTTTGTCAATTACAAGGCCAACATTTGTTTTAGTAGTCTACTGAAAACTAAAAAAAGTAATTCTGGATCGAGGATTTAAAAATCTGGGTGGAGAAGTAGAAAGTATAATCAATGCTCTGTAGTGGGAAAATTTTTTGTACTTTACTGTCGAGGCTATTATTGGTGTAGTGATGGAGTTCTATGTCAGTTTTAAGGAAACTTCTGAAGACTACGTGTTTGTTCGTGGGAAAACGGTGGAATTTACTCCAAGGAAAATTAATGAATATTATCAGTTAGAGGATGTGTATAGCTGCTAGTACAAATCATTTCTACTGCAAATGAAGCCTTAGATGAAGTAATTTCTTTTTTTACTGATGGAAGAGGAGCGTGGAAGGTGAAGAATATTGGTAAGGTAAACTTTCCTCTTTCTATGTTAAATGTAGTATCTAAGGCCTGTAACAACTTTATTTCTGGTAGAATGATACAAACAAATCATCATAGCGACGTTACAATGGATAGAGCCATCTTGAACTTCTGTATTTAATGAATGAGAAGGATAGTTGTAGGCTTTATTATTTATAGAAACACTCATTCTAGTGCTTTAGGAGAGACTACTGGTGGTTTAACACTCCCTGCCTGATCTTCACACTATGTGAACAAGCAGGAGTTGATTTTAGAATGAATGAGGAGAGGATTACACCTTTAAAGCCTATTGAGCCTGCTAACATTTAGAATTATGAATCTCATGTTGGATGGATATATGGAAGTAGAACCACAGATTTTCCTTCTACTTCAAGTACTACTACTTCTACTACCCCTACTCTCCAGAAACTTATGGAGTAGATGATGATCCAATGGGGAGATATCTTGAGAATAGAAAGTATAATGGAAAATATGGAGGCCATAAATGCACACAATGATGATTTGACAAGACAGAAGTTCAAATATCATGCTGCCTATGATGATGCAATGGTCAGATACATGAGGGCTGATCACTAAGTTCAGTTTCCTACTCACCTTGTTGTTACACCATATTAGCAGCAAAATTTGGATGTGGAAGAAGAAGAGGATGTTGATGATTGGTGATGTTTTAGTTGTTTAGTTTATATTTCGTTGTACTTTATTGTTGAGACTATTTGTTTTAAGAGTGTGACACTTTATTTTAAATGTTATGTTCAATTATGAACAGTAGATTTGTGAAATTGTTTTTACATTAAAAATCATTTTAGTACTGTTGTTAGTTTCTAGTACTTTATTGAATGTGTTTGTAGTTAACTCTTTCTCAGCAAAATTTTTTATATGTTTTATGTGTTATTTAATGTTTTGAGTCTTATAGTTTTACATATTAGCACCTGTAATATTTCAAAGTTAGGTTTCAATATCAAAACCTTCAACAAGTAAGTCTTTTCGTTAAGTATTAAATGTTTTCTTTTACCCTTTATTTTTTTAGTTTTTCATGCTAAATCTGTTAAAAATTTAAGTTTGATGGGGAAAAAATTTCCTTTTTTAAGAAAATAAAATTAATTTTATTTTTCCTCAATTAACTGTATTTTCAAAATATTTTAAAATATAACATGACCTTTAGTATCATAGGGTAACTTTAGATAACTATATTTGTGTTTTTAAATATTCAGTAAACTTAAGTAAAAATTTTCAATAATAAAGGTTAATTTTAGAGATTAAGACATTTGGTATGAGAGAATAAGACTATGTTTTTCTATTGTAAGTAAAGAAATTTGTATTTTTGAAGTATTAAAAATCTTAGAGATTCATGCAAGAAGGAAAGGATAAAACTTTATGAAAAATCTTTAAAGCTAATGTAAATTTATAAGTGAAGGAATGTGAAAAGTTTTTAACTTTAAGAAAAAGATAGTGAAGTTTAAAATCATTAAAGGCTATCCAGATATAATAATCCCCACATAAAAAAAAAAGAAAAGAAAATGTATTGAAAATGATCCCGAGAAGAAAAAAAAAAGAAAAAGAAAAGAAAAAGAAAGGAAAAAAAAATATGTGAGGAGAAGCTTGAGGAGATGCCTAATTAAAAATTGGCTTCACTTGAATCAACTTAAACAAGAAGGCTTGACTACATTTTCTAAACTTATATTTCAGTATTAGCATATTTACTAGTATAGTTTCATGAAGTTCTTTTTCATATGAATATCTAAGTGGCTTTAATATGAATACTTTGCAGTTTTCCTTGAAAGGAATAGAAAATAAAAAATCTTAAACTTGACTGCTAGATATTCTTATGCCTTTAGTATTAATTAGAGTTATTTTATATTTTTCTTAAGTTATGATATTGTGTTTAGTGGACTAAAATATGGAAATCTAGAAGTTAAAATATTTACCATGAGTCATAATTTTATGTAGTAAAGGAGTTACTTAAGGAAGAGTAACATTTAAGTTTGGGAGATTTTGATACATCAAAAATATATGCATTTTAGACTCATGTTTTATACTCATTTTTGATGATATTGCAGTTTAAAGGAATGTATTTTTTATGTTTTATTACAAGTTGTTGATTTTTAGGACTTAGAGCAAAAAATGATAAAATTTGAAGTTAAAATGGAGTTTTTGAAGAATTGTTCAGCGCTGATGGTGTCGTTTGACAAAACACTGTCTAAATTAAATGGACACTAGCGCTGAAGGCGCCAATGTCGGTGTAGACCTTATTTCTAGAAGATTCGACGACTTTGGATGCTTTTTGAAGAGTTTTTTGATGCACTTATTGGAAAACTGACCCTAGGATCTATTTAGAGTCGAAATTGATCAGAAAAGAGCTCTCCTTCACTCTCCTTCGCCCCTTTTGCGCCTCTTCACAGCCTTCAACCACTTTCCACTTTCTTCCACACCATTCCACACCATTATTCATTTATTTCCTTTATAGTTTTGAGTTTTTGTGGTGAGTTTAAGTGTAAATTCTTCTCTAAGAATGTTGGAGAGGTAGACAAGTGAGAGATTTCTTCTTCATACATTTCCTAAGAAAGACTACAAGTGATTTATTTTGAGAAAGAGTTTCAGATAAGTGTTGTATTTTTTATTATTGTTGTATGAAGTTTCTTTTATATATGAACTTTGTGTTTTGTTGTATCTTTCTCATGAAGTCTGAGTAGTTACCTTTATCTTTCTCCCTATTCTGAGATATGGTGAAATGAAGAGATAATTTGGATGTACCAATGTTAAAATATAAAATAAATTGTGATGACTATTTAACTCTGTTCTTATTTACTTTTTGATCTAACCAATTGAATTGTTAAAATATGTTGTGAACCATATGATCCGAGAAATAGAGTATGAGTTCTACAACAGAGTGAGAATCACATTTAATTCCATGAATGAGTAATTCGTTCATGGAATTAAGTGCAAATAAATAGGAAAATATACATTTTTTTGTGTAGAATTGGATATTTTAGGGTAACAGACTAAAATCCCCAATTTGATGATAGTGTTTAAGAACTAAAGAGAGAGTTAGCCTTCAGGAGAAGGGAAGTGGGAGCTCTGGAGTTGGAGCTAGTATCCTCCTAGCCTAGCCACAGATTTAGGGACTAAACCTGAGATTAGCTAATTGTTTTCTATAACACTGAATCAGGGTAGAGAATTAAAATTGCTTCTATTTGGCACAGTCCATAATTTAAACCATTTATTTAATCTCATTTCATAAAAAAATCATTGTAGTGGGAATGATGTTTTTTCATATTAGAAAGCTTCATCACATAAACATAGTTAAGTAGTTATTATTTTAAACTTTGCAATTAAATTTTGCTAGTAGTTAATAATTTAGTTATGATAGTATCTCAAATATTCAAATTTAGTGATAGTAATTTTGTTTTATTTTTGTGAATTTTCTTGTTAATTTATCACTTCAAATTTAAACCTTCCTCGCGGGATCGATATTTGGGAATTAAATAGAAAGTCTTATATTACTTGATAACGATACATATACTTGTATAAAATCCTAACATTAAGTGCTTAATCTTATTATTTATAAAATACCACATCAAGTTTTTGGCACCTTTCTAAAGCGGAGTCAACTTTATAAATTTTACACAACTATATTTTTTGGCATCAGGCATCCCTTGGAAAATAAATCTAATCATGACACATTTTGAAGAGATACCAAGGTGCCTTTTGGAAAATTATAAAACAAGAAAGTTGAAAGAAATAAGGGGGATGCCTGAGAAGTTCTTGAAATAATTCGTGGAGAAACTTTGAAGAGATTTTTCAGGCACCACAAATTTACTTTTTTCTTTTTGTTTTTAGTTTTATTGTGAGAGTTAAGAGTGTTGTAAGTGAGAAGAGATTCAAAGGAACTTCAAGAGTTTGGTGGAGGATTTGAGATGAGTTTTTATCTTTGTTTTTAAACTACTTTTGGTTTTAATCGAGACTTTTTGTTTGTTTGACAATGATTTCTACTTTTAAACTAAAGTGTAGTTTTGTTTTCTCCATAGATTCTGAGTAGTTTTCTTTATCTTTCTCCTTAAAATGATAAGTAATTAAAGTGCTAGATGGAAGTTGTGGAGAGTATTATTCTTTTATGTTGGAAGAAGTTGTGATGATTTAATTAAATGTACTTCATTTGCTTTTCTTGATCTGTCCCATCTAGATGTTAAAATTTGTTGTGAGAAGATGTAAGAACCAGGATGATGTTGTCTCAGGCAACAATTGGAAAGAATCACATGAGGTTGTATGAATGAGAATATAATTCATATGATTTATTTCAAATAAATAGGGAAATAATCTTTGAAGGGTGTAGAGTTAGTGGACTTTAGAGTGACAGGCTAAAGCCTTCAACTTGGTTTCTTGTTTTAGGTTTTCATACGAGATGTTAGCCCCTAGGTAGAGGGAATCGAGAGAACTCTAGAGTGAGAGCTGGTATCTTCTCTGCCTAACCGGTCTTTAGAACTATTCAAACTTTAAATTAGCCAAGGTTATTTACAACATCTCTAATAAGAGTAACGATTAATATTGCTCCTCTTTGGCACAACACAATTTGAATACTTCCACAACAGAATTCCTATACGTATTACTGATTCATGAAAAGGAGAAAGATATTTCATATTCAGTGCTTTTCTTTTACATAAACTCAAGTTATATTTAGAAGTTGTTTCTATTTTGTCAAAATATCAAAAATACCAAAAGGAATTGAATTTTAATTACTGTAAAAATATCTATACTTTAAGTAATTATTTTTTTTTAAATAGAAAGTTTTTTATTTAGAAGTACATATTATGAACACTCCCTGTGCGTTCGATATCCGGGACTTAATCAAAAAGTCCTATATTAGTTGATAACGATACATATATTTTTGTAGTATCCCAACATATATAGAAATTAAAAAGTTAAATTCTTATTTTCTCATGATCATGTTTTTGGTGTTGTTGCAAAGCAGAAAAGATAAGTAAAGAACATAATTGTTTACATTATTATACTATTGCATATAAACAACCGGGATCATGTAACATTGTATTTGATTCCTTAGAGAGATAACACTCATGTCGACGCTTTAGCTAAGCTTGTTAAGGAATTAGGGTTTCCACCGGAGGATTCCATTGATATTACAATACAAAGACACCAAGTTTTGTCAAAGATCAACTTTTATAGTCTATGCAAATTCAGAAAATAAGAAGAGATAATAGTTGTAGTAGCGGACAATACCGAAGATTGGCACATGCCATTAATAAAATGTTTGCAATCAGGAAGACTAACATATGACAAGCAAGAAGCATATCAATTCAAGAGAAGAGCTATGTCATATGCTTAGCTAGGTAATGCCCTCTACAGAATTTCATTCAATCAGATGTGGATGTGATATTTAAGCAGAGCAAAAGCACATGATATCGTCAACGAGGTACACGCCAGATTGTGTGGTGCTCACGAGTTAGGGCCAAAGATGAAGATGAAGAGACTTTGATATTACTTGCCAGCGATGTGATAGATTGGATGGATACAACCAGAAAGTGTCACCTGTGTCAAGTGCAGGGTCCTCTGATCACAGTGAACCTACCAAAACAATTTTTGTATTTTTCTGATGAGTATTTTAATTATTATAATTTTTTTAACTAAAACAGGGACCATTAACTTGAAAATTAGATATCTCTGGTTAGAGATTCCTCTTGACTTTAAAAAAATTATGGGAGATACCTAACAACAGAGACATCAAAAGCCACATAATCCCATGCCATGGTAAAATGCCTATGCAAATAGAGAATCCAAATAAGAAAAACACCATTTAGATAATTAAAAATCATACATGCATCAAATGGACATGAAACCATTTCCGCATTGTTCTCGTCTGTTCATTGAGCAAGAGGGCATTTTTATTTTATTTTTGTGATTTTCTACACAATGATATGCATTTTTTAAGTTCTGGTTATTAAAAAAAATAAGAAAAAATTCTATTTTTCTACTCAAGCGACGCGGCCCTGATTGGATCCTCGTACGCGTCGAATAGACATGTGTCACCGCAAGATTGAGCGCCGCCATCTGAGTCAGCCCGCCTTTTCAAACCATCCATCCGTCCGGAACAATTAGAGCCCTTCATTCGATACACGCTCGATCAGACTGTCCTCTGTCATTTTTCCCAACCGGTTGAACTTGAGAGCCGTCCACCTTCTAACCTTTATATCTCTTTCAATACTCAACCAAATTATTTGAGGTTTGTTCTTATCGACTCGTCTTTACTAGAAGAACATATCCATATGGTTGATCAAGTCCTAAATTGAGTCTATGAGCATGGAGAACTAATTGAAGCTCAGTTTAAGAGGAGAGTTGAATACCTTTTCCCAAGATTTGTGACCTCGATTGGGTGCTTCTAAAAGCATGCCTTGAGTCCAGAGAGCTCCTAGATGAAGCCTCAAGCTGTGGTGAAATGCTTAGATATGAAATCGACTAAGGCCAATTTAAGGGTTTGATCAAAGTCCACCCTAGGGTGGTCTGGTGATGGGGCTTTTGTGGGGGATCTTCTTCTCACTCAAGGGATGGTGTGGGTGCAAGGAATTTAACTTTGGTGGAGTTTTGGGAGATGACCTGTTTCGGGCTCAAATTGGGGTTAAAAATTTGACTCTGATCAGCGGGGAAGAGGGCTGGAGAATGGAACAATTTGGCAGAGCCTGTCCAAAGAATTTCAAGCTCTCTCCCCTTGGCCATGGAGGGTGATTTTTAATAGTGGGACTTGGAGGCTACAATTAGGCTAGCCATTGTGGGGCTCTGGTTGCTTATGCGGAGGGCAGAAATGTGCAACAATCAAATTAGGATAAGTTGTCTTAGATGGGTTTAATTTTGGGTTTTATCGAAGTGGAAGCTTTTGCATTTGGGTTTTTCAACAACCAAAGTGGTCGGCTGACTAGGCTCAGATCACCGTTTGACTCAGGGAGGTCAGGGCTTGGTTTTGGTGAAGTCAATTGGGTTGGCCATGTGTAAAGGCTTTGGATTAAATAGGAATGGTGGAAGGGACATTTTGGGTCAAATTTGGTCAAGAAATTAATTTGGATTGGGTCCACCCATCAAGGTTGGTTTAGGCTGAAGAAGAGATCATTTGGATCAACTTAATCATATGGGATAAGTCACCATCCAAAGAGATTTGGCTAAACATGGGTTAGAGTGATTCATGGGAGGGGTTAAAAGAATCTTAAGGGAGCTTGAAAGTGGCTTGTTCTCTTGCCATTAATAGCTTGATGATGTGGCAACGCTCATATGGTTCATCTATGGCTTGGGAATGATTTCATGGCTTTCCTTTGGCTTGACTCTCTTGCATGAGAAAGGATTTTCAATTTATTTGGTATTTTCGGTGAAATTTGACATGATGCTTGATTTGAAATGATTTGATTATGGATTTTGAACTTAGAGAATGATTTTGATTAAAGGGATGACGAGGAGGAAAATCATCATATGGGCTTTTGATTGAAATTGAGCTTTTTGAATGACTTAAAGACTTGGGTTTTTATTAATGGTTGGATTTGGGCTAAAATTTGGATCAATTGAATGTTGAATTTGGTGTAGGGAGACATCATGAAGAGTTTTTAAAGAATTTTAAGTGATTTTGAATTGAAGTGGATAGTCAATTTGGTGGATTTAGTCATATGGTCAAAAATTGGGGCTTTTTGATTTGGGTGAAATTTAGCTTGCAATTGATTTAAATTGGGCTTGAATTTGTTTATATTGGGATTGGGGGTACTGAATTTTGATTTGAAATTGAAATTGAGCAAGATTGTGGCTAATTGAGCCAAAATTGGGGCTAATATGGGGAAATTGGGCATTTAATGACAAATTAGGGCTTTCGGTCAAATTGGGTAAAATTGGTCAAATCTGGTCAAATTGATAGTTAGAAATTGAAATTGGGAATATTCAGGATGATTTTGGAATTTTTGGGTATTTTTGAGTCATGTGGGGCATTTTGATAATTTTTGGCAATTTTTGGGCTATTTTGGAAATTTGGTGATTTTGAGCTATAATGGACAAGTCATGAAGCCATGTCAAATCCATATGAGCCATATGAGGACTCATTTTGGATGTTCAAAATGCTGGTTCTAACCCACTTAGCCAAGGATTAGAGGTATTGGTCCATCCGTATGAGCTTTCCAAAATGAGTCAAGAGACCAAATTAAAGGGGTCCTAAGGGTTGGAGTGTGTGAGAAAGTGTATGCATGCTAGCCTAACCAAGAAAAGACCACCCAGGGTTAGTCCTAAGGTTTGACCATCCTATGAGGGACTCCTCTTGAGCTCCTCCATATCACCACCACCACCACCACCACCACTACCAACAACAACAACAACAACAACAACAACAACAACACCAACAACACCGACAACAGCAACAACAATAGTACCAACAACAACAAAAGCACCACCAACA
>JXCR01144815.1:191832-211832 GCA_002079205.1 Phalaenopsis hybrid cultivar | reverse complement strand
CAACAGCAACAACAAAACAACTGTAAGAACAACAACAACAACAACAACAACAATAAAATCAACAAAAGCAACTACCATAACAAGAATGACAATAATGAGAACGATAACGACAACAAAGACAACAACAACAACAACAACAACAACAACAACAGGAGCAACAACAATAATAATAGAAACAATAAAAACAACACAACAACAACAACAAAAACTGCAGCAACAACAATAACAATAACTGTAGCAATAACAAAAACAACACTCTATGCGAGCCGTGGACCAAAGGAAATCCGATTTGGGTCCTCTATGTATTGGTCCTAGCTAAGCCCCAGCCTAGGGTTAGTGGGTCTAGGGAATCATCTACATGAGTCTCTCAAAGGATTAATGGATCAAAGTCAACAAAGTTTGGGTTTAGGGTTATGAGTGAAAGTGAGTGAAGGTGAGTGCAAGTGAATGAACCAACTCCAGACCAACGCCTAGGGTCAATCTTAAAGCCAAGCAGTCTTATAAAGACTCACCTTGAGCTTTCCACCTACTAAGTGCTAGAGGTTAGGACCAATATGAGGAACTTCAAGTTGAGAAAAAAGTGGTTTAGAGTTTCTAATGGTGAGGGTTCCTTTTCTAGTCCTCTAGGAATAATCAACACAAAAGTCCTATAACTAGACCTTAGGCTCTTAAAGAGGAAAAATGAAACCTCAACAAAAAATGAGGTCAACAAATGGACCCCCAATAGGTGTGGTGTGCTGGGCAAACACGCCACGTGTATTAGCGTTGACCGACGAGATCAACAAAGCCAACATAGAATTCTAAGTTGACAGACCTTGAACGAGGTGTAGAATTGAGTGATAGTTCCTTTCTACTGAGGAGTAACATATACTCTCGCTAGGGAAAAGAAAGGATATTGCGGGAATAAGCGTTGGGCAAACTGACAGTCCAAGTAAAGAGTTGATTTGAGTTGAATATCTCATAATTCACTTCAAATTTTGATTTCAATTTAAGAATCTCATGGAGATAGAATCATGCATGAGGAATCTAAATTAAGTGAAAAGTGCAATGACTCACATTTTACTCAAGAGGAGACAAAAGTGCAGAAATGAGAATAGGGCTTGAAGAGACCTACCCTTAATGTAATGGTGGGAATAGGACATATGTCGGAACTAAAAAGTAGAGTTGCTCGTTGGAAGCTGTTGGTCGCCGAAATCGAAATCCTGTCTCCTGCTTTGGAAAGACATTTAATTTACATATAAATATAAGTTTAGAAAAATATGAAATCAAACCGATCTCATATCCTTCATAGTTTAAATGAAAGAGCACTATACCTCAAGCCATGTATCTATCCCAAAAGATAAACACAAGACTTGAGGGTGAGACTCGACCAAATAAACTAAGAAATATATGACATCCATTTGGTCTGAGAAAACTATTTTATTTATAAGCCGATACAAAGAATTAAATAGGGTTTATATTAATCTAGGTTCGGAAAAGCCTCTAATAAGGGAAAGAACATATACTTAATTACATCTTAAATAACTAAAGTCACCTAACAAAACTCGATAAAAATTAGGGAATATTATCTTCAAAGAGGTCAAAAGGATAGGTCTTTTCAACAAGATTGGACAAAGAGGTGTGGAAGTGTAATGACTCAAATTTATAACATTTATTGTAGAATCCAAACAAGGAAGAGCTAGGGGATGTCATAAACCCTGAGGAGAACCTCGGTGACTTCCCAAGCTACCATATGGTTTGGCTTTAATTTTGGAGAGATATTTAAATATTTCATCCTGCCAATTGTATTTATTTAGGGCCTACATTCATGTGAGACAATCACACAAATAGCCTGGAAGATATGAGAATTTAGGTCATGGAGAACGACAACCTCAGAGTCCTAAGACGAGGTAGGGCTTAAATTGTACAACAGAGATGTACAAAGGCCTAAAAAAAAGTTGAGGATTTATGTTGCATAAGCAAACCACCTCAAAGTCCTATGGCTTGGTTGTTTAATTCTAAAGAATGATTTAGTTGATGTAGACATGTTCTGCTATTGAAGATGCTCGTGCTGCCCACAATGCTAGCTCCAAGCTTCTCATCGTGGCAAGTTTAGGTTTTCTAATGTCAAGTTATGATGTCAAATCAGATGTCCCTAAGGTTCATAGTTGTGGGGCATATTAAAGTTGATTAGAGTGATGCCGATTAGGATCCTACGGTTCCCTCGTTTTGGTACCACTACTTTCTTTTGGATTCACTTAGTTCAAATGAATTTACTAAACTCAACTTTATAAGTTCCAACTTTCATTTAGACCGTGGGAAATCTCGTTAGCAACGGTAGGTTACCTCCTCCGAGGGATTCCCGATCATCCGATAGAGATGTTTTAATTTAGTTGTAATTTTTGTTTTGTGATGTTTGTGATTAAATTTTGAGCTATGTTATATTTTGAATGTTGTTGCGGAAATTTTATCTTGATTTATTTTTAATTTTGGGTTTGGTTTTACGACTATCCTAGTAGTTTTGGTTTTCATGCAGGGTGGCATCATTGTTTAACATGCAAGCTCGAGGCATGAAATACAAAAAGTTAGGTGCAATAATTTAAAAGTGTACATATCGATTCTTCTCGTTTTTCCACCCGAAAGGTTAGTACTTGCAAGGCATGTATATAATTTTGTAGGAAATTTAAATTTCGGGAGTAGATGAAGGTTTAGCTACCAAACCCCAAGTAATGACTTTATTGAATCTTAGAAGATCCTAGTGGATGGTTTTAAAACAAAAATATGGCAAGTCCAATTTTCCCTTCAGAATGTTCAATAGATTTCAAAACACTCGAATCATGACCCTTGACCACTTTGAAGATCTCTTGAAATATTCTAAGTTCATTTTGAACTTATCATATTGTTTCATTAATCATCTGAGGTCAAAGTGTGACTACCCCATTGCTCAGTGAAACTTGACAATTTAATTATCCCAATGATAGGATACCCAATTAATCAATTGATGTTCCATTTAAAAGTTATGTGAGTGGGTGCCCCTAAGGCAAGTTTAAGTCATTTAAGATTGTGGTGCCCGTAATTAAGACCAGGCTTGTAGTGTTTAAAGTCATTAATTTCCAATCATGTTATCTTCTAAATCTAATCAATTGATTGTAGATATCGAGCCAATGTCACTACTAAGCCCTTAACAATCATGATAGGTGGAAAAGTAATTATCAAAATTTAGATCGAAGTGATATGTATTCTTTTTAAATGATTACATCATCCTCAAATTTGGGCTTAAGAAAAATAAATTATCATCTTTATAGCTTAAGCCCATCACTTAAGAATCATTTGATCTTAATTGACTTCCAAGTCATGAAGATTAGGAGAATTATGATTTTGTTTATGTTGTGCAAAGGTGGTGAGTGAGTTTCTACCTTTTAATCTCATTGTATTATAATCACCCAAACATGTTCATTAAATTCAAAATTTCCCATTTTCCCTTGGTTAATCTTAAAATTTGATTAAGATTCAAAATCTAGAATGACCATTTTGCCCTTGGGGTACTTTACCTCACAACTCATTAAATAGAACTCAAATGACTTGAGCATTCAGAGTGGCATATCCATGAGTTAAATGAAACATTAGAGGAGAAGAATGTGGGTTTTTTTTTAAGACAAAGATGAATGATGTGGTTTTCAGAGTGGCATATCCATGAGTTATGATTGATGTTCAAAAGGGAGAATTAACAATGAGAGTTAACGATCAAAAGTGACTTTTAACGTTGTGAAATCTATGAAATACCCTGTTGTTGAAAGAGATAATGAGTATTTTCCCATGGAAATTAGTGAACATCTATTGAACGAGCATTTTAAAGAATATTTTCAAGAGAAAAAAATTTTGAAGACAAAAATGAAATTATTCTGGACGAAATAGAAAATGAAGAATTAGATTATGTTCAGGAAAGATTTGAGATGCTGGATATTACAGGGAATGGTGATAAGAATCTAGTCTCATCAATAATAAAATCACCTGAACTTGAGTTGAAAGTATTGCCTAACCACTTGAAGTATGTGTTTCTGGGAAACTCATCTACATTAAATGTTATTATATCTTCAAAGTTAAATGATTTGCAAGAGCAAAAATCTTTGGATACATTAAAAAGATATAAGAAAGCTTTTGGTTGGATCTAAGCTGATATTAAATGAATCAGTCCTTCGATCTGTATGCACAAAATTATACTGCATGATCAGTATAAAGCAAGAGATGATCCACAAAGGAGATTAAACCCAATGATGAAAGAAGTAGTCAAGAAGGAAATTTTGAAATGGTTGGACACTAGAATTATATATCCTATTTCAGACAGTGTTTCAGTAAGTCCAATTCATTGTGTACCTAAGAAATGAGGGGTGACTGTTGAAGCATAAGAGAATACTTAATTAATACCTATCAGACAAGTTACTGGGTGGAGTATTTACTTTGATTATAGAAAATTAAACACTACCACTAGGAAAGATCACTTTCCTTTACCATTTTTAGACCAAATAGTGGATAGACTTATTGGGCACAATTTTTTTTATTTTTTAAATGGATATAGCGGCTACTATCACATTCTTATTGCTCCTGAGGATCAAGAAAAGACAACATTTACTATTCCTTTTGGAACTTTTGCTTTTCAAAAAATGCCTTTCAGATTATATAATGCACCTCCAATATTCCAGAGATGTATGATGTCTATATTTAATAAGTTATTTGATGATGGAATAAAAGTGTTTATGGATGATTTCTCTATATTTGGAACATCATTTGACGCATGCTTAAATTATCTTAAAAAGTTTTGGAGTTATACGAAAGAATTAATTTAGTTCTAAATTAGGAGAAATTTAATTTATGGTTGCAGGAGGAATTGTGTTAGGGCATAAATATTTGGAAAATGGTATGAAAGTGGACTCAGCAAAAATTAACACGTCCTACTAATGTAAGAGAGGTTAGAAGTTTTCATGGACATATTGGTTTTTACAGGCGTTATATTAAAGATTTTTCAAAAATTACCAAATCTCTATGCCAAATTTTAGAAAAGGACAAGAAATTTGAGTTTACTGAAAACTATTTAAATGCCTTTGAGTTATTAAAAGAAAAGCTAATCACAACCCCTATAATAGTTTCACCTAACTGGAAGAAACCATTCGAGCTGATGTGCGAAGCTAGTGATTATGCTATTAGAGCTGTTTTTGGACAAATGTACGATAAGATTTTTTAAGTTATATATTGCGCTAGTAAAATTATTAACGATGCTCAAATTAACTACACTATTATTGAAAAAGAGTTACTAGCTATTGTGTATGCTTTTGAAAAATTTGGATCTTATTTAATTGGGACTAAATGTGTTGTGCACACTGATCGCTANTAAGTTATTAAAAGAAAAGCTAATCACAACCCCTATAATAGTTTCACCTAACTAGGAGAAACCATTTGAACTAATGTGCGATGCTAGTGATTATGCTATTAGAGCTGTTCTCGGACAAAGGTATGCAACTGATGTGTGATGCTAGTGATTATGCTATTGGAGCTGTCCTTGGACAAAGGTATGAAATGGTTTTAAAGTTATATACTACGCTAGTAAAACTCTTAATGATGCACAAATTAATTATACTGTCACTACGCTAGTAAAACTCTTAATGATGCACAAATTAACTATACTGTTACTGAAAAAGAGTTACTAGTCATTGTGATTATGCTATTGGAGCTGTCCTTGGACAAAGGTATGAAAATATTTTTAAAGTTATATACCACAAAAACTCTTAACGATGCTCAAATTAACTACACTGTTACTGAAAAAGAGTTACTGGCTATTGTATATGCTTTTAACAAATTTAGATCTTATTTAATTGGGGTTAAATGTGTTGTTCACACTGATCACTCTANTGATCGCTATGCTATTAAATATCTGATGCAAAAGAAGGATGCCAAACCAATGTTAATTAGATGGATACTTTTAATGTAAGAGTTTGATTTTGTGGTTATTGATAGAAAGGGAACTGATAATCAAATANAAGGATGCCAAACCAAGGTTAATTAGATGGATACTTTTGATGCAAGAACTTGATTTTGTGGTTATTGATAGAGAGGGAACTGATAATCAAATTGTTGATCATTTGTCGAGATTAGAATATCATGAATTATCTAACACCGACAATGAAATTACGGACAATTTTNTAATCAAATTGTTGATCATTTGTCGAGATTAGAATATCATGAATTATCTAACACCGACAATGAAATTACGGATAGTTTCCCTGATGAACAACTCTATAATATTAATGAGTCGAAAATACCATGGTATGCTGATATTATTAATTGTATTATAAGTGATATTTTTCCACCTAGGCTGGCACTGCAACAACAAAGAAAATTCATTCATGATGTGAAAGCATATTTTTGGGATGAGCCTTATTTATATAAACAATGTAGGAATCTTATTATGAGAAGTTGTGTACATATTGAAGAAACTGAACTAATTATTCAGAAATGTCATGATTCTGAATTTGGAGGATATTTTGAAACTGATAAAACTGCTTATAAAATTTTACAAGCTANATAATATTAATGAGTGGAAAATACCATGGTATGCTGATATTGTTAATTATATTGTAAGTGATATTTTACCACGTATGCTGACATTGCAACAACAAAGAAAATTCATTCATGATGCAAAAGCATATTTTTAGGATAAGCCTTATTTATATAAATAATGTAAGGATCTTATTATGAGAAGATGTGTACCTGTGACCAACTAGCCTATCCAACATCTGGTCCAAAAGAGGTAAAGAAAAATGATCCTTCCTGGTTGGAGAATTTAATTTTCTATAGTTTATATAGATTCGTCATCTAGTGACTTGTCTTAGTGGTATTAATTCATTATTCTCATTCACCACTACAGTCACACCTCCTTTCTTTGGAATACAGTGAATTGGACTTACCTAAGTACTATCTGAAATAGGATGTACTATTCCAACATCTACCCATTTTAAATTTTTTTTCTTAACAACTTCTTTCATCATAGGATTTAATCTCCTTTAAGGATCAGCTTTTAGTTCATGTTGATCTTCCAATAAAATTCTATGCATACAAATTAAAGGACTGATTCCTTTAATATCAACTAATGTCCATCTAAAGGCTTTTTTATATCTTTTCACAACAGTTGCTCTTGCTAATCAGTTAATTTTGAGGATGTTATAACGGATAATGTAGATAAATCTCCTAAGAATGCATACTTCAAATATGTAGGAAGTGTTTTTTGTTCTAGTTCAGGAGGTTTCTCAATAGATGAAATCAATTTTTTATTACTTTTTCTAGGATCATCTTAATAGATTTCCATTTTAAATTTTTCCTGAACATAATCCAAATCTTCCTCACTCACTTCCTCAAATTCATCTTGAATTTTATCCTCATCTTGATATTCCTCATATTCCTTTTTAAATTCTCTTTGAAATGTCATTTTGAAATATTCATGGCTTAGATAATAGTTAATATCCATTTTGAAGCATTCAATCTCTTAATCTTTTGTAGAGCATCCATTGATTTTGTAATATTAAATGTAACCTCTTGATCACTAACTCTCATAGTTAGTTCTTCTTTCTGCACATCTATCAAAGCTCTTCCAGTGGAAAGGAATGGTCTTCCTAAAATAATAGAAATTTCTTTATCTTCCTCCATATTTAATACAATAAAATCTACAAGAAAGATAAATTTATCAACTTTTACCAAAATATCTTCTATAACTTCTTTAGGATAGTGATACGTCAAAATATATAGTATTTTTACACACATTTTTATACCTATTTTTGAGATATTGCGTTTTAATGGAAGGTTTTTATTGTACTTTTCTTTCAGGTACAGGTAAAAAGGTGAAAAATGCTAAAGAGTGAAAAAGGATCAAATTTGGAGCAAATATGTGAAGAATGTGCAAAAGTGTTTTGGCGCCTACGCGTCGGGTTCAAAGAAGGCCGCACCTAAGCGCCAGAGGCCCCGCGCTTAAGCTCCAGTGGCAGTTATTTGATGAGAAAATTTGGTTTTTGTAAATTTTGAAGAGATTTTTGAGGCACCTATTGGCTTAATAAGTGGTTACAATCACCATGGACGAAAATTATTGTGAAAGGATGCTTCTCTTGGGGAAATACATCGAATGAAGACACATTTTGAAGAGATACTAAGGAACCTTTTGGAGAATTATAAAAGAAGGAAGATTGGAACTGTGAAAGAGATCCTGAAAGTACTGGGAAAGTTTTGAAAGTTCAAAATTTGGGGAGTTAGTTGGAGGGATTTTCAAGCACCACATATTTATCATTTTTTTTTAGTTTTATATTGAGAGTGTTGTAAAAGAGAAGAGATTCAAAGGAACTTCAACAGTTTGGTGGGGGACTTGAGATAAAATCTTTTGTTTTAGACTACTTTTGGTTTTAATTGAGACTTATTGTTGGTTTGACAATGATTTATACTTTTAAACTAAAGTGTGGTTTTCTTTTTTCCTTAGATTCTGAGTAGTTTTCTTTATCTTTCTTCTTAAAATTTAAACAATTAAGTGTTGGATGGAAGTTGTGGAGAGTATTAATCTTTAATGTTTGAAGAAGTTATGATGATTTAAATCAATATTTCATTTACTTCTTGATTTGGCCAATCGAAATGTTAAAATTTGTTGTGAGAACATGTAAGAACCGGGCTGGTATTGTCTTAGTCAACAATTATGTTGTGATGATTTAAATCCATGCACTTCATTTACTTCTTGATTTGGCCAATCCAAATGCTAAAATTTTTGTGAGAACATGTAAGAATCTCTTCATTTACTTCTTGATTTGGCCAATCCAGATGTTAACATTTGTTGTGAGAACATGTAAGAACTGGCTTACTTCTTGATTTGGCCAATCCAGATGTTAAAATTTGTTGTGAGGACATGTAAGAACCGGGATAGTATTGTCTCAGTCAACAATTGGAAAGAATCACATGAGGTTGTATGAATGAGAATGTAGTCCATATGATTGAGTGCAAATAAATAGAGAAATATTCATTTAAGGGTGTAGAGTTAGAGGACTTTATAGTGATAGGTTAAATCACTCAACTTAGTTTAATGTTTTAGGTTCTGATACTGATGTTAGCCCTCAGGTGGAGGGAATCAAGGGAACTCTAGAGTGAGAGCTAGTATCTTCTATGCCTAGCCGGTCTTCAAAACTATTCAAACTTTAAATTAGTGAATGTTCTTTATAGCTTCTCTAGTAAGGGTAAGGAATATTATTATTTCTATTTGGCACAACACAATATGTATACTTCCAAAACAAAATTTCTATTCTTATTACTGATTAATCATAAGGAGAAAGATATTTTCATATTTAGAGCTTTTCTTCTACAAAAACTAAAGTTTTCTTTTTATAAGATATTTTCATATTTAGTGTTGTTCTTCTACAAAAACTCAAGTTATCTTTTTAAGTTTGTACATTTATTTAGCAAAATATTAAAATTACCAAAAATATTTAAACTTTCTTTACTGCGAAAACATCTTTAGTTTAAATAATTTTCTTTTTTTAAAATAGAAAGTTTTCCAAAAAGTGCATATTGCATATCTTCCCTGTGGGTTCCATATTCAGGTCTTAATCAAAAATTCATATATTACTTGATAACGATATGTATACTTGCGTAGTATCCCAATATAAATTAAAAGTTAAATTCTTATTTTTATTCATGATCAAGTTTTTGGTTTTGTTGTGAAATAAGAAAATATAAGTGAAAAATATAATCAGAGTTATTGTTATATTGTTACATATAAGCAGTTATCGGGTATCAGATAGGTAACCAAGCGATTAGCTAACTGAAGAGTTATAATTGTAGGTGAAATATCTCCTAAGCCCAAAATTTTAAAAATTGATAACAACATAAGATTAATACTGGCTTCTAAATAGCATAAATTTTTTCACAAAAAAATATCTGCAATAGCACAAGGAATTGTAAAACTTCCAGGATCTTTGAGTTTTTCAGGAAGCTTTTTCTGAATTAAAGCACTACACTCTTCACTGAGTGCAACAGTCTCATTATCTACAAATGTTTTTTTTCTTATTAAGTATATCCTTCACGAACTTGACATTGTTGACATTTGTTCCAAAGCTTCAAAAAATAGAATGTTGGTCATTAATTTCCTCAATATTTCTAAAAATTTTGAAAATTGGTTATATATATTTTTTTGTGTCAATCGTTGAGTAAATGGAGGTGGTGGTCTTTCTATAGTGATTTTCAATGGTTTAATAGGACATTTTGACTCAAAATGGAAATCTTCACCTGATTTATCATTTTCCATCTCATCTTTTTCAACTTCAACTTCTTTTTGAACTCTATTTTCTAATTCTTTTACAATTCTTAGTTAAATTACCTTAATTTTCTCTTTATTCTGATGTTTAAGATTTACTTCAACATTACTAGGCAATGTTCTGGGAGGTCTATTTCTAAGTGTGGTAGCAATACATCCCAATTGATTTTCCATGTTTCTAATTGTAGCTCCTTGACTTTGTAATTGACTCCCCATTTGTAATATCAATTCTTCCATTTACAACTTTTTCTCCTTCCTCTGCAATTTATTAAAACCAGGAGGGTAATAAGGTTTATAAGTTGGATTTCCTTGATTGTTTGAGTTTCCCAATGGGTTTGTAGTATTTTTTCCCCTTGTTGATTTGCACCATTAGAATTATTGTTAGTCCAACTAAATTTTGGATGATTCCTCCAACCAGTATTATAATAATTAGCATAAGGATTATTAAAATGATTATTTATTTCATTTAAGGTCTCATAAGAAGATTGAGATTCTATCATTTAACTCAACGAATTTTCATCAAGCATTGGCAAAGTCTGAGAATAATTCATTCCATATCAATCTATCTTCTTCGATATAGTAGCTATTTGTGCAGTTAACATAGATATTGCATTAGAATCTTGAATATTAGCTACTCATTTTCGAATTACCATTTAAGAGGGCCATTGAAAATTATTAGTAAGCATCTCTTCAGTTAAAGAATAAGCTTCATTGGATGGTTTTGACATTAATGATCCACCAGCAGCAGCGTCAATTATCGATCTAACAGATCCAACCAATCTATTATAAAAAGTTTGAATTATTAACCAATCTGTCAGTGCATGGTGTGGACACTTTCTAAGGAGATATTTAACTATTTCCCGGGCTTCATAAATTGATTCCCCTACAAACTAACAAAAAGATGTAATATAATTTCTATGCTTAGCAGTTATTGAAGGTGGGAAATATTCAGCTAAAAATTTTTGTGATAAACCTCCCTAAATTCTAATAGATCTAGGTGCTGACAAGTTTAACCCCATATTAGCTTTATCCATTATGAAAAAGGAAAAGTCTAAGTCTGACGGCATCATTCGACACTCCATCATATTTAAATTTAGCACACAATTCTAGAAAATTAGCAAGGTTTAAATTAGGATCTTCAATTGGTGTTCCCCTAAACAAATTTTTTTGAACAATTTGGATAATAGCAGGTTTAAGCTCAAATGAATTGGCAGCTACAGTAGGGTTTTGTATACTTAAATGAGTTTTATCTGCTGTAGGATTAACATAATCTCTTAAATGTGACTGATGATGTTCAATTTCATTTCCAACATTACTCAAATTGCAAGCCATTTTGCTAATATGGTCTATCTCTTTTTGTTGTTTTCAAATTTTTCTAATTGTTCTTTCTAATTTAGAATTGTGAGGTATTAAATTTTCAGATCTTACACTACATGTAAACAGATACAACAAGAATTTAAAAAAAAGCAAACACACTTAAATAAGAAAATATCAGCACTAAACTACAAGCAATCTTTTTTTTAATTTTTAAAATAAAAATACTATAAATTATAAAATAACTTACCACTACTTTTTGTTATTTCCTAAGCAACGAAGACAAAAACTCGATGCGGGTGGATTTAGTGTGTTAATTTTGCAAACATTTTTCAATATTACAAAATACACACAACATATACAGTAACAAACATGCAAATTAATCACAACAAAATAACTTCAATTAAATAGTTTTATTATTTAAATATCTTTTAACTTCCAAATCCCCTTTAAAAATAATGTAAGTATACATATCGCTCAAGTAATAAAGGGCTCTAATGGAGTCCTAGATATCAATCCCACGGGGAAATTGGAAATGCCTGTAAATAAGTCCTTAAGATTATAATGTAAAGTACAATTTTAAAAATAAAAAAAGTAAAGTGTGAAGTTTGAATATTAAGTGACAAGTAAATACTAATTAAAAATCAGTTGAAAGACAAAGTTAACTAAACTAAATACTAAACTTTTAAAAGTAAATTAAAACTAAGATGATGTGATCGAAAGTTCAAATTTAAGAAAAAACCCTTACCTTTACAATGAGTATATTGATTGTGAAGAAATTAAAATCATTTGAAAATATATAAAAAAAATTTTGTCTAAAATAGGACAATTCATATTCTTTACTCCCTTCTGAATGCATAAAGAACATTGACTAATCCAGAGTTTGATCTCTAATTCTGTGGCTAGGCTGGGAGGATATTGGCTACCACTCTAGAGCTCCCACTATGGCCTCCTCTGAGGGCTAACAATCTTGCATCAGTTTCGAATCAACTGGACCCAATTGAGGATTTTAATCTGTCACCCTAAAATCTAAAATTTTGTATCAAACAAATTATATTTCCTATTTATTTGCACCCAACTCCATGGATGAAATAATCTTCCATGAAATCAAATGTGATTCTCCCCATGTTGTAGAAATCATAGCCCTTTCAGAACATATGTTTCTCAACACATTTTAACATTTCAATTGGCTAGATCGAAAAGTAAATAAAGATCAGAGTTGAAATCATCACAAGTTTATTGACATTTAAAACCATATAAAATAAAAAAAATTATTCACAAAACCATATTGCAAAGTAGGGAGAAGGATAAAGAAGACTACTTAGAATTCATGAGAAGGATATGACAAAACACGGATGTCATATATAAAAACAAGTCTACAAAACAAATGAACTAAAAGACACAATTAATCTCACAATCCACCTCAGGTAAACTCCTAGAAGTTTTCTCCAAGCCTTTCTCTCTTTTCAAGCACTCTCAATTCTCCTTAAAATTGTAATGAAGAAGAAATATCCCACCTTCCCTCTCCTCTTACAATCCTTGAAGAATATCGCAAGCCTTAGACTTTCCTCTCTCTCTAACTCTCCTTCTACATGTCACATACCTCGTGCCCCGAAAAATCCTCTCCTTTTAAGCCCTAGACTTTCCACTCTTTTATCAAGGGCTGCCTCCATGAAAATAGAATTCAGAATTCTCCCCAAAATTCTGTCCAAAAGTCAACTCTTTCGAATTAAAAAGACATGTTGATTAATCCAAGAGACATATCCCTTCATAAAAAAATCTTCCAAAGTGTCTACCAAATTGTGTAAATGCATTGAATTACTCCAAGGGGTGTTTAGAACAAGTCTCCCTTTCAAAATTTCTACAAAATTCATCTTGAACCACCTTAATCTGCAAAAATTCATCTCTGGCGCATCTTGTGCCAAATCTGGTGCATCATGCGCCAACTCTCTATCAAATGACGCATATGGCGCCAATCTGGCGCATCATACGCCAGTTTGATGAAGACTGGATTGTTTTGGTTTTTGGCGCATCTGGCGCAAATCTGGCGCATCTAGCACCAATCCGGCACCAAAATTCGAAAATTTTTTGTTTTGACTCCAAATTTTGTCCTTTTTGCTACTTTTGATCCAAATGCCTAAAATATATATACTTAAAACAAAACTATTAAAATTCTCTTCTTTAAAGTTCAATATCTCCAAAAATAAGCATAAAATGTATACTTAAAACAACATATTATTTTGGTGTATCAAGTAGCTTGCTCGAAAGTGTGCAACATGCTGACGAGGGTTTCCAGTTCCATCAAATTTTTTAAATAAAGTGGTACAAAACTCTTGAGGTATTGGATGACCACAAAATCCTCTGGGTAAGGTCTACCCTTTATAGTCGATGCCCCTCCTTTTTATTGATCCAGGGCTTCTATCACCTATTGTTCGACCATCTGTTTAATTTAATTTTAATGCTTCAGACCATGAACTGAATCCTTCTTCAGGTGTTCATCAGAAGTGAACTCTTTTCTTTCATCTGCGATATGAGTGATTTTTGATTGGTCTATTTGAGGTACTATCTGCAGTGATTGTGATTATCTTTGCATTGTAATCATGGCAGTCGTCATTTCTTTTATTTTCTTTTCAAGACGACTGATCTATTTGTCCCTTCATTGGATGGCCCCTTTCCATTCATCCGTGGCATTCTCCTCACTAGATAACTTGGCTTGGGTCTCGATGAAATTTATTTCTGTTGATCTTGCCTCCATGTAATCTGACACATCATAATTTTCATCATTCATATCTTTTCTTTGTCTTTTAAATGACCGTGCAATATCGGCTCAGACCCTCTCCAACATAGCCTCGGTTGACTCCCCTTTGATAAATTTAAGGTCAATTAGAGGTTTCTAATGAATGTTTTTTCTTTTTTTGAGTGCCGGTGTAGTTGTGTAGAAATCATTTAGAATAGTTAGACCTGCTGAAATCATATAGATGGAACCACTTTGGGTTCTACCAAACACTCTTTCCAAATTTTTATAATCCCATTTCTAAAGTTCTTATTTTCAAGCAACTCTTTGAAGTTGAAATAACCCTCTATAGTATGCTCAAGAAGTCTTTGATATGGCCAATAATTGGATTTACCTTTTTGATCGACTTTCTCCTACCTTTTTGGCTCTAATAATTTGAATTCAGGCATGCTGACCAAATTTAAGAATATCTATGCTACTGCCTCCCTTCTGAAAGAGTAGAATTGGCTTGATCACTTAACAATAAACAGACCATTTTTTTCATTATTCTGGCATGGCTTCTGATGGAATTATTGTTGACTGTACTGTTGGGTGTACTATTTCAAATGTTGGCAGATTTGTGGAGGTTGCTCAGCTTTCAAAGTTTCCTGGTTGCGCCACCTTTCCTGTACCTTTGTCGTTTTCTTTGACTTTGAATTAGACCCAATCTCGAACCCAAAAAATGGCGGAGCATAAGCATCGGCTGACTCTTTCCCATGTAGAATCTCTTTCCTTTAGTTGGCAAAGCAACTGGTGCAGCAGTGGTGAATTTGCCAGTAAGAGCAGGAATAGTCCCGGGAGCAATCCCAACATTCCTAATGACAGATCCCATATTAATAGTAAGGTTCTTTTCAACCAACACCTTTGGAGGGGAGAATTCCATAGCCAATTTCAAATTAAACTCTACAATAAGCTCCATGGACTTATCTATTTTGAGCTTCATCACTATGATGACCACCTTCCCAAACTTGATTCCAACATCATTTAACCCTTGTCCAAACTTAATAACTGCCAGGTCAGGCAGATCATCCTAGTTGACAGTGAACTCTAGTATGGAGTTGAAAGAAAAAATCACTTTAGTGAAGACATTGTCCCTATCATTTGAAAATTTTCAGAAAGTTAGCGACATCCTGTGCCTTGCAGTTTTGACAAAAGTACTCAAGTTAACTGATACGCCTAAAAAAGGGTTCAACTTTTCACATGCTTTTAATGCCTATATTTGGTGATTTTCAATGATATTGATTTTAAAGGAAGGTATTTTGTATATTATTTGGTTTTAGTGACAAGAAATGGATTTTTGGAGAAGAATAAGCAAAAATGGTGCAATTTGGAACAAAAACAGAAAGAAAGAAAATTTTGTCCTGGCATATTTTGATATGTCTTTCTATGCTTAATCTTTTTTACACTTCTCACACATTTATGAATGAAATTATGCTACAAAGGAAGGTTTTTTTATGCTTTTTTTGTAGGTCTATCTATTAGGAACGCAATGCAACTGAAACGGAACGTAACAGAGCCAAACGAAGCAAAATAGTGAAGCTGCGCAGGATGGACGCCGACAGTGCCAGAACTAGCGCTGATAATGTCAGAGTTCAAAAAATGATGCCAAAACAGTGCCGAAAATACCCAAAACTGTTTAGACATGATCCTGGGCAAATTTCTAGAAGATTCAATGCATTTGGACGCTTTTTGGAAGGTTTCTTGAGGCATCTCTTGAGAAATTTGTCCGTACACTATAAGAGAGTGATTTTATGTTAGAAAATTTGGTGTGTGTGAGTGTAAAAATGTGGAGAATGTTTATAGATCTTAGAATAGGAGTATAAATATAGATTTCTACCATTTTGGAGAGATTGGTGAGGGGATTTTGAGAGAATCTGTAAGGGAATGTGCTAGCATTGCAAGGATCAGTGAGAGACTTTGTGGGAGAGATTTTCATCTTTCTTTCAAAGGAAAAAAGTTAAGTTTTGTGTTCTTTATTATCATATGATTTTGTAAAAACTTATCTAGTAGATTTTCTTTGATTTAATAAAGTTTTACATTGTGTTTTCTTCGTGCTTTGTGATGTGTTTCTCTTACTATTTCTTCTTTTTTGGAAATGGTGGCATGAGAAGATTATGTCGTTATTTTCCTTTTACTTTTCTTTTGCAATGACCAAAGGAAAATATGTTGTGATTTTCATACCTATTTTACACTGATTTTGATGATATTGCCCTTTAAAGAAAAGTATTTTTGATATTTTGTTGTTGGTATGTTGAATTATAGTCATTGGAGAAAAAAAATGCAAACAGGAGCAAATTTGGAGCAAAAAGGACCAAAATATGAAGATTTGATCTTGGACACCGACGGCGGGCTCCACGCTGCCAACGGCGGATTTTTCCCGAGAGTCTAAAATTAAATATTCTAGAAGGCCGTCGACGGCACCATCGAGGCCGCCGACGGTGAGCACATAGGTTCTCTCAACAGATCCATTAAATGTGGACTATTTTAGAAGTGACACTTTGGAAACCCTTGAAAACTCTTCTACAACTTTAAAAGAAATAATTTAGAGGCTGAAAAAGGGGTTTTCCACGGGGGTGTCCACTGAGTCTTTANGAAATATATTTTTGATGTTTTGTTGCAGGTATGTTGAATTATGGTCATTGGAGCAAAAAGATGTAAAAAGGAACGAATTTGGAGCAAAAATGACCAAAATATGAAGATTTAACCTTGGGCGCCGACGGCGGGCTCGATGCCGTTGACGACAAGTTTTTCATGAGGGTCCAGAATTAAATATTCTAGAAGGCCGTCGATGGCGCCATTGAGGCCGCCGACGGTGCCATTAAGGCCTCCGACGGCGAGCTCGTCGGTTCTCTCAACAGATGCATTGAATATGGACGATTTTTGAAAGGACGCTTGGGCAACTCTTGAAAACTCTTCTACAACTTTAGAAGAAACAATTTGGAGGCCAAAAAAGTGTCCGCTGGGGTGTCCAATGTAGTCTTTGTTGTTTGTGGTGCCCATTAGAGTGTAGAGAGTGGTTAGTATTGTGAGGAATTCTTCGAGAGATTGTAAGAGTGGAAGGAACGTGAGAGATTTCTTCCTCCTTGCCGCTTCGAAGGAGAATTCTGTGTGCTGTAAATAATGTAAGAGATTCAGATGAACTTTGAGGAGTTTTCTTCGGGAGGAATTAGAGATAAGTTGTATTTACTTATTGAAGTTTGTATGACTTTGCTTTTATATATAAATTTCAAGTTTTATCGTATCCTCTCCATGAGTTCTGAGTAATTTTCTCTGTCTTTCTCTTTATCTTGAGATTTTGTGAAATGGTGATTTGAATTGGTTGTGTCATGAGAATGTTAAAGAAGTTGTGATGATCTTTTCACTTCAATATTAAATTTACTTTCAATATGGCCAATTGATTTGTTAAAATATGTTGAGTTTTACAATTAAAGTGAAGATTACATCCAATATTTAAGGAGGTCAAAGTCCTTGAAAGTTGGGTGCAAATAAATAGGGAAATAAAAAATTATCAGGCGTAGATTTGGAGATTTTAGAGTGCAGACTAAAATTCTCAATTCAGTCCTATCGTATGGGTGTTGAAGTGTAGATGTTAGCTCTCAGGCGAGGGGAACGTGAGAGCCCCGAAGTGAGAGCCGATATCCTCCCAGCCTAGCCGCAGATTCAGTAACCAAGCATGGGACTAGTCAAGGTTCTTTATGCCTGGTCCAAAGGATAAATAATATGTATGCTCCTATTTGACATAATATAATTTAAACTAATTCAAGTTATCCATTCACTTAAATTTTTTGACAAGAAGAAGGATGTTTTCTTATATATTGAACTCCACATTAGAAACTGTTTTAGTAGAATTAGTTAATTAAGAGTTTATTAAAATTACATTTTTATTTAAATTGCATATTAGTGACAAATATGCAATTTGAACTATATTGTTGTAATTAAGTATTGATTTCTTAAATTTTAGTTCGTAGCCTCTAATATTACTCCCTGTGGGATCGATATCTAAGACTCCATTAGAACCCTGTATTACTTGAGCGATACATATACTTGCATTGATAAGTGTGACTTTGCAATTATTGAATATTTTATACACATCTTTATCAAATATATAACCGTTGTCAAGTTTTTGGCACCGTTGCCGGGGATTTAAATCTTATAGCAGCAGTATCAAATTCTTGTATTTTTAAGCATATATAAAGTCGTTGTCACTCCACTGTCCACCAAACTCCAATTAAACTCACCCACATCATCACCACAGTGAAAGAAGAAGAAGCACCATCAAATCCCCCTCATATAGAGCCCCTAACATAGTCCTAGACCAACACCTAAAATCGAGCTTGATCAAATTCATACGTAGACCTTTCACCACAACAAGAGGCTCAATCCCTAGTCTCCTTGGACCTCCACGAACGTGTCGAGCACCTCTAATTGAAGCTCCCCTTCTCATAGCAAAGGTATTGAACTTCCCCTCTTCCCGGGCTTATTTTGATTCTCCATTTGATTAGAGTTAATTTCATGGCATGATTACCATATATATATGTTCTACTAGTAAGAAGAGCATTTAGAAACAAATTTCACTTGATTTGGTTGAGAAATGAGTAAGATATCAAGGTTTGAAAATGAACGGTTCTCGGGCTAGGGCATCAAGGACAATGACCACGCGCCGTTGGGTCGCGCGTGTATCGTACGGATGGATCTGATCGCGCCGGATGGAGAGATGGAACGAAAGGCGGGACACGTGGCTGCTAACATGGAAGGCGTCAAATGGGAGTGTGCCGCTTGGAGCTTCGGAGCCGTCGTAGGTTGATACGGCGTCGCGCCACTTAAGTAGAAAAATAGGGCCTTTTCTGATTTATTTAATTCCCTAAATTTTAAAAATTCATATCTAGGTGTAGAAAAGTCACAAAAATAAAATAAAAATACTCATTTACTCAGTGAACAAAGGAGAACAATGTTGAAATGGTTTGAAGTTCATTTGATGCAGATTTTTATTTTAATTTATTAAATAATGTTCCGAGTCTTTTGATTCTCAATGCATGTAGACATTTCACTATGACTTAAAATTTTGGCATGTTGTTGCATCTTTTCTAGGAAACATTCTCTAATTTTTCCAAAGTCAGAGAAGATCTCTAGACAAAGATCCATATTTTTCAAGTTTATGTCTATTATTTTCAGAAATTAATCATAATAATTAGCATGTTGCTTAGAAAATTCTAAGAAAATTTTGGAAGGTTTTTCATGACCAGAGAACCCTTTGGAAAATGTTTCATGGGCCAAGTTATTAAAAATGCTCTTAATTTTCACAAACCCTAAAACACCAAAAAAATCAATTTTGGGAAACATTGTTGGCACTATTTTTGGTATGGGGTTTGCCCGTAAGAAGTTGTCGGTCATCGGAATTGAAATTCCATTGCCTGCTTCGAAAGGACGTTTAAAAAGTTGGGTTTTAAAAAAGATGAAGTCAAACTGACTCCATAATTTTCATAGTTTAGATGAAAGAGTGCTTTACCTCAAATCATGTATCTATCCCGAAGGATAAACACAAGAATTGAGGGTGAGGCTCGATCAAATAAACTAAAGAAAGTTATGACATCCGTTTGGTCTGCG
>JXCR01144815.1:171669-181684 GCA_002079205.1 Phalaenopsis hybrid cultivar | reverse complement strand
GTGTTAGCCAATATTGGGGCTAATTTTGAGAATTTTGGATTAAGACCAAAATCAAATGGATTTGAGGTTTCATCAAGGCCAATTGATGGTTGATTTTGATGTGTAAGAATTTTATAAAGATTTTGCAATATTAATTGAGGCCAATTGCCTAGGCTATGGGTTCAATTGAGTGAGATTAAGTCATAGGGTCAAAATTAGGGGTTTTGACCCAAATCAAAATTGGGCTCAAATCATGGATCAATTGAGCTTGGATTTGGTTTAATTTTGTCACATGTAAGGTAAATTTGAGTTTAGGATTGAAATTGGAGAAGATTGGGACCAAATTGATGGACATTTGAAGTAAAATTTGGGGAAATTGGGCCTTTAAAGGCAATTTGGGGGTTTTGGTCAAAATGGTCAAATTGAATCCAATTGAAGGGTCCCAAATGGGTTTTGGGAACATTTGGAGTGATTTTAGAGGTTTTGGGAAAGTTTGGGGTGCCAAAGGTATTTTTGTAATTTTGGTAATTTTGGGGGTGTGTGGGGCAAAATGACCCAAGATGAGTATTTCAAGTAGAATTGGATAGATATCCATTCTAAATGAACCATGGATCAATAAAAACCTCATTTTGGGTCCCCATATATTGGTCTTAATTAGGATAATGTGAGGATATTATGTAACTTAGCTCCAAACCAACACCCAGGGCAATCCTAAAGTCAAGTAGTCCTATAAGAGCTCCTCTTGAATCCTCTCATAAATGATCTTACCTACTAAGTGCTAGAGGTTAGGACCAATATGTGGAACTTCAAGTTGAGGTTATAATGATCTTACCTACTAAATGCTAGAGGTTGAGATCAATATGTGGAATTTCAAATTGAGTATCTTACCTACTAAATGTTGAGGTTAAAGATCATTATGTGGAATTTCAAGTTGAGTAAAAAGAAAAGTTTTGAATTTCTAATGGTGGGGCATTTTCTAGTTTTCTAAGACTAGTCAGTAGGAAAGTCCTATGGCTAGACCTAGGCTACGAATTTCTAATGGTGGGGTACCTCTTCTAGTTTTCTAAGACTAGTCAATAGGAAAGTCCTATAGACCTACTAAATGCTAGAGGTTAAGATCAATATGTGGAATTTCAAGTTGAATAAAAAGAAGAGTTTTGAATTGATCTTACCTTCTAAACATTAGAGGTTAGGACCAATATATGGAATCTCAAGTTGAGCAAAGAGAAGAATTTTGAATTTCTAATTGCTGCTAGAGGTTAGGACCAATATGTGGACCTTCAAGTTGAGTAAAGAGAAGAGTTTTGAGTTTCTAATGGTGAGGACCAATATGTGGAACTTCAAATTGAGTAAAGAGAAGAATTTTTGAGTTTCTAGTGGTGATGCATTTTTCTAGTTTTCTAAGACTAGTCAATAGGAAAGTCCTATGGCTAGACCTAGGCTACTAAAGCAGTTTTCTAGACCTCAACCAAAAGTGAGGTCAACAAACATAAACATCTAAATGACTTTATTTTAACTCTCTAATGTAATTTGAAGTTCAGAGAACTCCCCATAAAAAATTAAAAATATTTGGAGCTTATTTGATAACTCAAAATGATTTTTAAAGTTAAATGTCATTTTTAACACTAAAATAATTTTTAACAATTAAAATATAACTCAAAAAATTATAAAAATTGATTTTGGGAGTTCTTTGTGATTAGAGGAATTTTATAAAAATAAATTTGTAATTAAAATAAAAATTCCATTTTTAAGTCTTTCCTTAATATTTAAATAATTAAAAAAGGATAAAAATCACAAAAATAATAAAATTCATGGAAATGTTCTAAATTTTTTCCTAAGCACTTAGGAACAATTGAAAATTTTTTCCTGATTTTCTAAGTGAAGATATTGAATTTTGAAGCTTAAAATAATTTTTTAAAGGCTAAAAATGGATTTTCACCAAAATAATTCTAACAATTCAAAGAAAAGTCTGAAAAATTTGAAATTTGTTTCTCTGGGTTCCTTGACCTTAGAGAGATTTAATTAAAATGTGAAACTTAACTTTCCATATTTAAAATATTCTATAATTAATAAATACTCCAGAATTTGAAATAATTATAATAATTAAAATAAAACTAAAAAAAATCATAAAATTTGGTCCCCATGATTCTCTGGTCTAAGTCAACCTCCAGTAAAAATGTAAAGTGATTAGTCTTTACCTTGGTTAAGTTAGGGAAATTTCTTTGAAAAATGTTATTTCTTGCATATAAATAATTATATAAATTAAATTAAAAGTTGAAGAATCACATTTTCTCCTCTGATGTCTTAATTGACTCATGAGTGAGGTGGGACACAAATTACAAAGTCATTTGAATTAAATTTGATGAATTATGAAGTATTAGAGCCTTAGAT
Source organism: Phalaenopsis hybrid cultivar (assembly GCA_002079205.1). Taxonomy (NCBI): domain Eukaryota; kingdom Viridiplantae; phylum Streptophyta; class Magnoliopsida; order Asparagales; family Orchidaceae; genus Phalaenopsis; species Phalaenopsis hybrid cultivar. Next base: position 179,314 of record JXCR01144815.1, on the reverse strand, counting down.
GCAAAAGTGTAATTTTGGAAATTTGGCCTTAATTAACATTTAGGCTCAATTCAAGAGAAAGAAAATGGGCAACCTTTGATCCTAATCAACATATTTGGATGATTGAAACATAAGGGATTAATTGGTAGAAACCAATCTACTTCTTTCAATTAAAGGATAAATTTGTAATCCCCTTAAATTATTAAAATTTGGAAGTCTAGTCAATTAAATGATCCTAGGCTTAGGGGTATGATTTTGGGTGTTGATAACTCACCAATTTAACACCTCTATTTGATGTTCAAATGACTTTAAAAAATGAATCATCATCACTTAAAATTCAATCTCTTTCAAAATATAACTAAGACATCTATCAAAAGTCTAAAGGGCTTAGTAGTGACGTAGGCTAAATCAAATTTGGTTAAATGAAGATTAGAAATGTGAATAAAAATTGAACACCTTTGAAACACTACAAGCCCATGTTAAAACCAAAATTGGCTAAGTATCTTAGCAACACTAACTTGCCCCTCTAAGGATCTTCACCCACATAATTCTCAAAATAAATTATAAGTGATAATTACCCTACTCTTTGAGATAATTGAAACATCAATGTTCATTGACCATTAAAGGTATTCACAGGATAGGTTATTAAGCAGCATAATAAGTTTACAAAGAGCTCGAGAATTTTCATCAGGCGGTGAGAGGGAAGCATGGACCTACTTCTTTCTCCAGATCTGTTGAATACCTCAGAGGTCTACTAAACTTAATATGTTTTGCTTAACAAAAATCATCCTTAATCAAATTAATAGGGACCTACCAAGATATGACCTAGGGTTGGGTAGATCACTAAAACTTTACTTTTTCGCTTTATATAAAGTGCTCTCACATGCATTTTGAGTTTCAGGTGATGAAACGAGAAGACTCGCCAGATACACTTTTAATAATTTATAGTGTCGTCTTTCTTGTACTTTCATACTGTACTTTTTTATGCGTATAAAACTTGCATGCTAAACAATAATGTCACCCTGCATGAAAACCAAAACTATTAGGATAGTCACAAAACAAAAGCCCAAAACTAAATCAATCAACCAAGATAAAAATCACCTCCACAACATTCAAAATATAAAACAACTCAAAATTTAATTACAAACACTCAACCAAGATAAAAATCACCTCCACAACATTCAAAATATAAAACAACTCAAAATTTAATCACTAACATTACAAAAACAACAACTACAACTAAATTAAGATGTCTCTATCGGATGATCGGGAATCCCTTGGAGGATGTAACATACGGTTGCTAACGAGGCTTCCCACGGTCTAAATAAAAGTATAAAACTCATTAAGTTAAGTTTAGTAAATTCATTTGGACTAAGTGAATCCAATAGAAAATAGTGATACCAGAACAAGGGAACCGTTGGATCCTAACTGATGTCGCTCTAATCAATTTTAACATCCTCCATAACATTTAAATAACTTCAACCATAGGGCCATCCGATTTGACATCATAACTTGACACCCTAGAAAACTTAAACTCGTCACGACGAAGAGTGAGCTAGCATGGTGGGCAGCACGACCATCTTCAACAGCAAAACCTGTCTTCCCCAACTAAACAATTTCTTTTCTTAGAATTAAACAATAAGCCATAAGATTTTAAGGTTGTTTGCTTATGCAACATAAATCCTCACCTTATATTTAGGCCTTTGTACAACTCTACTGTACAATCTAAGCCCAAAATCATTAGGATTCTGAGGTTGTCGTCTGTCACGACCTAAATCCTCACATCTTCCAGGCTATTTGTGCGATCATTTCACACGAATGCAAGCCCTAACTAATAAAATTGGCAGGATGAAACATTCAAATAATTTCTCCTCAAAACTGAAGTCAAACAATAGGAGCCAAACAATAGGATAGACTGAGAAGTCACCAAGGTTCTCCTCCAGATCTACGACATCCCTTGTTCTTCCTCATTTGGATTCTACAATAAATGTTCCAAATTTGAGCAAATCCCTTTTCACACCTCTTTGTCTAATATCGTTGAAAAGTCCTATCCTTTGAACTCCTTGAAGATAATATTTCCTAATTTTTATCGAGAGTTTTCTTAGGTGAATTTGGTTATCTAAGATGTAATTAAATATAGGGGCTTGCTCTTATAAGAAACTTATCCGAACCCAGCTTAATATAAACCCTATTTAACTCTTCATATTAAATAGGGGAAATTGTTGACAAATAAAACAATTTTGTAGATCAAATGAATTTCATATATTTGTTAGTTTATTTGATTGAGCCTCATCCTCAAGTTCTGTGTTTATCCTTCGGGATAGATACAAAGTTTGAGGTATGGTGCTCTTTCTTTTAAACTATGAAAAATATGGGGTCAGCTTGATTTCATATTTTTTTAAACTTAAATATATATGTAAATTAAAATGTTCTTCCGAAGTGGGTGACGGGATTTCGATTTCGGCGGCAACAGCTTTCAACAGGCAACTCATCAACTTTTTATTGCCGACATGGACACACCTACATGTGCACACACACAAGCGTACTTTTCATTTGTTAAAGTCCATACATGCAAAGCTTCTACCTGCACAGACCATTTTGCATGAATATGCGTGTATGATTGTGCCCTATTGTGTGTGTAGCTCAAAAAAACATCTATAATCAATTTTTGAAAATTATTAAAATTTTAAAAATTTTAATAATTTTGGCCCTAAATAACTAGACTTTACTTGATTCGTGGGTCAAAGAGGAGGTCCATGATGACGTCAATGGAGTGACCGTGCCTTGTAATATTTTTAAAATTATAATTTTTCGGATAGAAAATTTTTTCAGTGCATTAAATATATTTTAAATGGCACAGGCCTCAATATTTAAAAATAGAAGGCATTTGATATATCAAAAAAAAATTTACAAAATGAGGCATGAGATGCACCTAGAATGATATTTTTAAGACTCAAATTAAAGATTACATGAGCATCAATTTCAATAAATTTAAAGCTAAATTGAATATTTCAATAATATAAACATCACGACTTCAATATTGAATCGATTTGAGTTCAAATGAGTCGAAATCAGGTAAATAAAGTTTAACTGGAAATTTTAAAGCATTAATTAGAAGGTCAAATGATACTTGTACCTACAATCAAATTGAGTGGCTTGAAGAGAGAAATCCAATGAGCCCAAAAACATTTAATTCTGATGTCGTTAAAAAAAAAAGACCTATAATTGAAGGAATAAACATTGCCCATTCTACGGACAATTTTAAGATTTTAGCTAAATTTAACATAACAAACATATAAAAAACTAGGAATAAACCGATTCTTGATAGAAAGAAACGATGAAAGAGCAAAAAATTAAGCCTGCATTCGAAAAGGCTAGAAGCCAGCAATCACAAACAACCGTCAACGTCCATCAGCGACTGTTGTAGTCTAGTTATGACCGTTGCAGCCTAACTTCAATTATTTAACCCAATTATGATCGCAACAACCCAATTGAAATTGATGCAGCCCAACTACCATTATGATAGCCTACTTACTAAATAGCTATTACTAACTAAATTATATCCTCTAATCGATGGTTATTTTATAACTTTTATTGTAACAACACACGGACAAACGGTACAGCTTTTTTTCTCTTTTAAATTTTTTTACGCAGTAGCTCTATTGTCTCGTGCGCAGTATATTTCTTTTAACTAATTTTTTCGTTGCAAAGATTTGCCTAGCATACATTAAATATTTATTTTTTATGATACATGTTACATATGTCAGGCAAATAAATAAAATATTTACAATGCCGATCCGACAAAAAAAATCAGTATTAACAATGGTCCAATTTTGTCCCTGAGACGGCAATATCTTCAAAAGAGTGACAGTTGGCATCAACATGTGCCCGCAGTTTTGTTCCGCCCCGAACTATTTCTCGGCATCCCTTCCTGCTCCCCAATTTACACTGAACCAAGCTCGAGATGGCAGCAGGCGCCACGAAGATGCACAGAAAAAATCCTCTTGCGGTAAAAATTCCGAGTTTGCGTTTCATATCTCCGGCGACGGAGGAAGAGATGGTGGCTGCGACGGCTGGGAAGGGGATACCGCTTAGTCCGGCGGCGAATTTTTTCCGGCAACCTCGGTTCGACTGCCACATCATAACGATCTTGGGCTTGGGAAAATTCATTGGCGCTGAAGTCCTGAAGGCCGGCCTCGAGGCAACGCTTGTCCGCCATCCGCGCTTCTCCAGCGTCCAGGTACGCGCGCCGGAAACCTTTTGTTACTTTTCGAACCTCCTAAATCTGCAAATTCGCCGGCTATCTTCCAGAGCACGGCATCTTTCGGGACATTTTGTTTCTTTGCGGATAGGTACGATTTGGCTACCAAACCTAGGATTATTTGCGTATAAGTAGAAAAGTTGATTTGAATCGCTTCAATTTATATTTTAATGATTTGAATATTTGCTCGAATTATTAAAATATTTGATAGCTGAATATTGATTAGAATATTTATGAAAAATAAAAACTGGACTAATTAGTTTTGTGATTGTATGATTTTAATCATTGGAGGCTATGAAAAACCTGGAAATACCTACTTGGAAAACCGATACGGGAACCGGGTTTTATTTTCTTCTTCTAGAACGACGGTTTATTGGAGCTCTTTGTTTAAGAGTTGATTTTTAATAAAGATCTATGTCAGTGGGTGGCTACTAATTTAATACTAACAAAGACAGTTGATGATACTACAATAATTGCGGTCAGCTCACGAAACCTTCTTGGCCGGCCTTTTAAATTTATTGGGCTCTTCTGATAGGACGTTGAAAGGCATTTTTATTTCTATTATATAAATGATAAATGGAATATGTTGTTTGTGGAGTTAATATAACAAAAGTATTTTTTATGGCATAGGCATTTTTATTTTGTTAATATTTTTCATGATTATTCATTACGTAGAGATAATAGAATAGAAATTTTTTTATGTGGTAAAATCTGTAAGGGGAAAAATCAAGGGGTCTTGCTCGATCGCACTAATCTACTATAAGTGTGTATTTATTTCCCCATAACAAGAATAATCATGTTACTATTTTACACAATAAATAACACTTGTCTGTGTACAATATGCCATTTTTTTACTATGATGGTCGTGAGCAGTGATTGTAAGTGAACGGTGGTTTGTGGGAGTAGACAGTGACTGCTTGTGGTGGTTGACGGTGAACGACGGTTATGAAGACCAGAAGTTATCATCAAATCTTATAAACAAGTGTTATTTGTTTCAACCTTATTTGGGATAAGTCGTTTGAAAGTAGGTGTTGTCGGCGACCAGTAGTCTGCGGATGCAACAAGCGGTGGTCAATAGTGACCGACGGACAGTGGCTGATGGTGGTCAGCGGCTGCAGAGGCCGAAAGTTATTGTCAGGTCTCTTCTTTCCAAAATAGGCTCTAGAATTCATTTTGTTCTCCTCCACTTTTCAAATGAAGTAATGAGGTCTATTTAAGACATTAGGGAGGGACATATGGTCTTTTGGTGAGTAAACTCCCAAAACCACTTGATTGTGTAACTCATAGTGATTCCCATGATTATAAAGAATTTTTTATAATTTGAGTGTTTTCATGACCTTGAAATTGAGTGATCTTGAGCTTGTTAGATTTCTCTCATCGAGACACTCGATTTGACTATAAATATATCAAAATGGAGTTCATTTGATCATTCAATTGATGTTCCAAAGCCTCTAAATATGCTTTAATGGCTTAATTTGGGTCTGATTGAATTCAGATTAAACCAATTTTCATATTATTAGGATCTTCTTGTTAAGATGACCAATTTAACTATAAGCTTGCTGAAAATGGGCCTCCAGATGATCTTGAATTTGAATCCTGCGTGCATGTAAGAATGCATATGTGTTATGTGTACATGACAAGTAGGGGAGATTACATCCCACATGCTCATACAAATATCACATAAATGCCAAACGGTGCAATTCAACATACATGAATGATATTGAGTTCAGTTGCGTCGTGTATAGGACACCCCAAAGGGAATTACACCTTTCCCAAGAGATGATCAAACATGCACATGCAAATGAGAACCACAAAAAATGCATGATTTGCATGCACACATATGATGTGCGCATGAATGCTCCCATGACATCCTAGGTGGTGCCATGGGCGTTATATGACACTACTCGTAAACCTAAGTGATCAACACTGTGTGCTGATTAGGGTCATAAGCTAGTTGGCATGACTCGTACTAGAAGACACGATGTGATATACCAATGACACTTCTAGATGGTGCAATAGGTGAGGGCAGTTTAACTCTTTTTCTCAGAAAAGTTACATAAGGTAAGCCTTGTATGTTGACTACCCCCTTAAGAGATTATGAAAACATCTAGTCATGCACATATGAGGACATATGTACATGAACAGATAGACGTGTGCAACTGTAGATGCTCAACGAGATGCTACACACATAGAGACAACATATGCATCAAGTGGCACTTGCACATGCGAAATTTGAAAATTCACGTGTTAAACTATAACTTTTGCATTCACCTTCAATCAAGCACATGCAAATAAATTAAGCACTTTTATACAACTTAAAAGTATATAAATCAAAATTTGTTATTTTTACATGTAATTTAATATTGTATTACACATTAACAAATATATATTTTCCATGCATATGTAAATATCACATTGCAAGCATAATAAAATATGCACATTTCACATGCATCATTTTAAGGACACTCCATGCTACCATATGAACACATGCACAAGAAAATGGAGATGAACGCATACACCAAATGACCAAATTCTACTTGATGGCAAATCGAGCCTTCCTAGCGATCTCATGCAGATCTAGGGCTTAGAGATGGTGAGATGCATCAACCGCTTGTTCTAATAGATAACAAGAAGCCCATCTTCGTTTGCTGGACACAAAATTGAAGGGTATTCATAGAGAAAACCTTCATTGCCTAACAGGTGGAGAGATCAAAGGGACTTCAAACTCTAGGATAAAATGATTCCACCTCCTCCATCCACATGGTGGATCGCCAATACAAACATGGGATTACTATGCCCAGAGTCTTAACAATCAACAAAGCGGTTATGAACTAGGGATATGGATAAGAAACACTCATGGATCGTAGGGAGAGCAATGGAAACACCAATGTAGAACTTGCGGAGGTGTGTGAGATTTATGGTACTAATGAAGATTGCGGAAAGTGTGGAATTGTACGGAGTTTTGTTATTCAAATGTTACATCGAACCTTTTTTCTTTATTTTATTTATGAAATTCTCTTGATTGATTTGCTTCTTACAAAGTTTAGGTTTCCTTGGATTCGAATATTTTTTTAATCATTTTCCTTTCTCTTTTTTGTTTGAATTTTCTTGGTTTTGCATTTTGGTTATCATTACTTCATGTATTATTTATTACACATTTTTGTATCGTTCTTTGTCCATTATAAAATTGAATCAACGCTCAGTTCAAAGGCTTTAAATCAATTGCATAATGTGACAAATTTGAAACATGTTAACTTGCGTTGAATTATTGAAGTCAAAATGATCTTCATTGATTTTCTTTTAGGCTAAATACGGGATACAATCTGAGGATATGATTTGGATCAAAACATAATAGTTACATCCATTCAATATATATATATATATATATATATATATATGCCAATT